>NW_017548020.1:586358-624156 GCF_001854935.1 Bemisia tabaci
AACAGTCAACCCCCCCCCCCCCCTCCATGTCAAACTTGACGAGTTGCTCGTCTGCAAACATTGCCACTGACACCACTAAGTCAATGACGTTCTCAGTATAACTCTCAGTATGAAAGGACTCTATTGCCAACTTACGCAATTCGAATCGTGGCATCTTCTACCGGGTTATAAGACATTTCGACAACGATTTTTGGTCCACGCAAATGTTTTTTCTAGTAGTTTACGTCCACGCGTTTTTTTGGCAGGTGAATTTCGGTCCATTTACCAAATGAGACCCAAAGTTAATAAGTCCACATGTGAGTACATGTAAGTCCTGGTATCTGTATTCAATAACGTTTAGCATGATTTTTGAACTTCATAAGAGAAAAAAGTGACTTGATCGAAGCAGAAATAAGCTCGAATTTACCACCGAGAGAATTTCCTCATGAATCAATAAAGAAAATAATGCTTGTTTAAAGAAGGAAAGATGCTTACATAAAAAGAAAAGTCACATCAAACAGAAACCCGCTTTCATTCAGCTACTTTGTTCTTGATTTGAAATAAAGTCTTCTTGACTGCATACTCAAGAATGTTTTTTGCCTAAATCGCGAGTCACTTTTTTCTCTAACGACATTCAAAAATTATGCCAAGCGTCATTAATTACGGATGCTATCACTTACTGAGTTTTTTGACTACCGCTCTCTTTTTGTACCGGAGTATCTTGATTTATTTTGCGAGGGAGGGTTCGTGCTCTTAAAGGATGCCTGTCACTGTGAATATGTTTGAGCGCCTTCAATATCGTATGATACTGTGCAGCACCTCTGTTGTGAAATAGTTGTTTCAGGCGCCGTGGCACGCTGCGGCGCGGCGCGGCGGGAGGGCGGTCAACGCGCAACGTGCATTGGCGCCTACAAACCTGAGTGAATACTTCAAGCATGGCGCAATGCGTGAAGTATCCACTTAGGTTTGGAGGCCGCTTCGCTCTGTGTTCGACTCTAATATATTTAAACTCGCAGAGTCAGCATATTTCAACTCGTGATTTTGAAATGTTTGCACACTCTGCGTGGATAATTCTCATTTAAATCGATGGAGAAAAATATGTAAAGGAAAATAGAATGTGTATTTTGTGAATATTAAGGTGGTTCCGTGTCAAATTTAATGACTTCTAAAATATTTTAATTTGTTCTTTTATATTTTGTGCTTTTACTGTGCTGCAGCGTGGTGCACGCGCAACCAAACGTTCAAAATTGGACGCATTTGACTCTAAAAGGTCGATGTAAAAATACCGATGATTGCGTGCTTCTTGTTTCTTTTCCTCTTATATTCATTTTTTTACAGTTTCTTTCAATACCACTACGGCTAAATGATATTAATATCGGTACCATCTCTTTGCAGGACTTGCCACGTTTTAAAAATGTAAATATTTTTTAAAATGAAGTAATATTTTCATTTTAAAAGAAGAAAAAAAAGGTGTGTATAAGGTATACTTCATGACAAAAATTTTAAGGATAGAAATTGAACCGAATACTCACCAATGACAATTTGAAAAGATGAATCAAAAAGAGAAAGTAACATTTCATTTAAAAAATTAGTCACCAAAACAACACCTTTTTCTCTTTCAATCTTCTCATTTCGAAAGTGTCTATATGATTTTACATACGGACTAAAATATAATGTTTGGACAAAGCCACTGTTGCTTATTTTACGCGTGGACGTAAACTACCGGACAAAACAGGTGCGCGGACAAAAAATCGTCGACGAAATGTCCTGGAACCCTTCTACCGTATTGTGGCTGCATCATGGGATTCGGACGGAGGAGATGGATGATGGTCGGGGTGAGGTAGAAGATAAATGAATCGAGATGAACTGCGTGATGCGTATCAAAAGCGGTGTGTAATCGGTGCTAATCACGCATACTGAGCTGGACAAGGCCTTCGGGGAAGTTGGTATCCGTGTCTCCAAATCTGGAGAGTCGGTGGATTCATGGTCGTTTCTCAAACAGCTCCTTCCCTCACGGAGGCTCCATATCGACGATGAAACTACCACACCACTTATCTCGTTTGCGGTGTTTACAAATCGCCACTCCCATTTTATTCTTTTCAAAGAGAACAAATCAATATAATTTCTCGAAACTCGCCCAGAGCTTTTTTCGCATAGAGAAGGAAAAACTTGGAAGTTTTCAAGAATTGACGTCGAGTAGTATGCACTTTAAAGAATAAAGTATGACAGGAGGTCTGCATCGTCACAAACCAAGATTCGCGGTGACGCGGTCCGGTAGTGTAGCTTCACCGTCAATACGGAATCATCAGCAGAGCCGTTTTAACAATGCACAATTATAGTTTAATTTTGTATAATAATTAAGATCCCCTTACCAAGGACTAAAAACGATTTGCAATAACAAGGAATATGAAATATAGAAGAAAATATATTGCAGGTTTTCAAAAGTTAAAGGAAGGATCTTTATACCTAACAACTTTCAAACTCAACTACTCGACTTTCATTAATATTTTCCTTTTTTACTGTACTTTAAGGGCTTCCTAAACCGTCTTCCACATCGTAAACCATATGAAGCCTCTCTGAGACGTTATGTCGCTTATTACTTTTCAATGAAGGTATTCAAATACAAGAGTAAGTGAGACAGCGTGAAATCCAGTAGTTCGGCTGATTTCATAGAAAATTGGTGACACTTAAGGAATGAACACACGGAAAAACCGAGCACGAGACTGTTGTATGATATGGACATTTCCAATTAATTGTGGTAGAATCTCAAGAAATTGGGTTACTGGACCAAATGTTGCGGTACTACCCCAACTTCAGTTCCGGCACTACCACCATTGATTGGAAATGTCCTTATCATCCAATAAATTGGGATGTACCACAATTTTAGGAGATAACCCCTACCACTTTTTCCCCCGTAAATTTTTCAAATTTTCAACGACGTTCATCGTTCCCTAAATAAAATTCCGAAGAGGTTAAAATGAGTGTACCGTGCTGCGCCGAGATTCAAGCGTCCATTATCATCATTTCCCCGGAGGATACATTTATCTCCTCCAGGCCTTTTCGCCGCGGGTTACATTTAAACCCGCCGGCCGAATTACGTCAATTTCCGCATAAAATCAAGCTCCGAAATCTGTGAAACAAAGCTGAGTAAGCTCTCGCTGACCCCGCCGTAAAACACCTCATGCCGTTCCGCACGCAGATTAGGGGCCATCCTGTTCCCCTCCCCCGCCGAGGTGGTGGGGAGGGGAGGCAGATAAGGGGCAGGTAACTCGACCGCGGATTACGGGGGGGGGGGTGCTCCCTCCGACCCTCCCTCCCCCCGAAAATTAATTGCGATAAGACTCCGGACCGCAGCGCCAGACCGTTGAAAAATCCGGGGATTCGACCTCACTGCTCGTCGAGTGTGAAATTGTCCGAATTTTTGAGCGTTCTGGCGTCTTTAATTCTTGCCTTCATTCGTATTCCGGGAGTGAAAGAGGATTTTTAACCCCCCTTCATTGCTCACCCCTGGTTGCCACTTCATTCATTTTTTCCACTTTTACGTCAAATTCGACGCTGCTAACGTTAGTCTGACAGACTTCAAATCGAATTTTTAATTCTTAAAAAATTTCTCAATTTTTCCAAATACCACGTGTACACATAAAGTTTGTCTCGATTTCAATTGTAAAACATTTAATTACTGCTCGAAGTATTAAAACCTTCCAGTATTCTAAAATCTTGGTGGAACCAATATTTAGGTTTGATCGTTTCATGATAAAATCAAAGTAAAGACTAAGACAGTCTGTAAATGACTACGTTAATTCGTTCAATTGTGAGTTTACAATAAAAAAAATTGAGAAAAAATATGAAAGTCTGACAGACTCGGATCTTATTTGCCCGGTTCCTTGTCCTCTGATTCACAGGACAAAGGCGAGATGATGAGAAACATGAATAATAAGAAGAATGAGAAGAGGAAGTGAAAGAAAGAAAATTTTTACTTGGGTTTACTTGGGTTTCCTTTAAACCACCGTAAACAGTGCTGGTGATTTTTGGGTTGGAGATTGATTTTTCAGAATCGATTTGTACCAGCCAAGGAGAAACAATTTGATTCAAAGATCGGGTCGACAGAATTGATCTTGTGAATGATCACTTCAATGATTTGGATTTTTCCTACCAATCTGAAAATTCAAAATTAACCAAACGAGTATGCCAAAGTATACTATAGTATGACGATCCGATCCGATCCAATTTGATCCCTGACAAATCAAGAGAATTGGATATAGTTTGGGATCTCTCTTGAGAAAGAGAGGAATATTTGCCATAGCAAAGGGAACCTTCCTTCCGAACAAATTATAAGCGAAAGTAGCTGATTAAAACGCAAGCATAGGAAGGTTTTGATTCTTTCTGTCCGTTTCAGAGGGATAAATGAATCGATCCTGTCAAAACATCTACTTGCCAGAATCGATTCGATCTTTTCAAAGATCTATGCACACTTTGCCATCACCTTTCGCAGGTCTTACATTTCCTTCATGTGCTATACTTACATACATTAAAATCTCCGTAAACGAAAACTAGTCCGGTCGATCACGGCTCTTGCAATAAAACGGATTATCAACATATTGACTGTGTTGTGGAGTTTACTGATTTTTCCTCTAGATACACGCAATAATGTAGACAGATATTCCACAGTAATTTGCTTGTAAAACATACTTTACTCAATTTTGCAATCTTCAATTGATGTAGTCACATTTTTTGACCTAGAGGTGCGCCTAAAACTCAGACATTGACACATAAACACAAAATTAACCTTTCAGCTTCATGATCGTGGCTGGAGTAATTTTCTGGAGTTAGCTTGGCCCCTGGCCCTCTTTTTTCAGAGAGGGTTGTATCTCACCTGTAGAATGGAGGTATTTTTTCAGGAAGGAGGGGAGTCCCTAGAAAAAAATGGACAAGCCTCCACTCCTAGATGTATTCCAGTTCATTCTCACACGAAAGTAAGCCGTAAGCAAAGTTGACTCTACCAAAAGTTCTCGAAAAACAGTTAAAATCGTTTTCCTTTTTGATGTAACTCCTAGATGTTTTTCAGGTCATTCTCACACGAAAGTTAGCCGTAAGCAAAGTTGACTCTACCAAAAGTTCTCGAAAAACAGTTAAAATCGTTTTCCTTTTTCTTGCTGTACCAAGCAATGAAACTAGGGAATTAACCAGTTCTAAGACTGTTTTCTGATGCGAAATTTTCAAGAAAGGGGGAAAAGCAGATGATCCTTCTTCAAATTCTAGAGGCCGGGCGCATCCAGGCCCCTCGAGGGCTACACTGCCGTGCTAAGGAAGAACGCCGTATGAACATTCAAGATTTGCCAGATTTTCTCCGATAAAATTTTTATTTTTGAGGAACGCTATAAATATTCTTCCTTTAAATTTTCAGGACCTCTTGTTGAAATTGTGTACAAAATTACCTGAAAAATTGGAAGGAAAATATTCACAAATGCATCAGGAAATTCGTGTTTTATCAATGGAAATTTGGCAACGCTTGAAGGTTCATACGGCGTTTTTCCCTAGCGCGGCAGAACACCAAGCATGGTATGCGTAGAAAATTGATTCGGCAAAAAATGACTTCTAAAATTTTGACATACGCCAAGAATCCTGATTTAAAAGGTACGTCTACCAATGTTATCACCTCCTCTGCGTTCCCTGACTTTCCGATGAATAAGTGAAGCCTGAAAATTTACACCCGGCAAATGATATGCACGCCCGCATCTCGAGAAGTATACGTGCCTGCGCTTCTCAACTCGTCGAAAACCGCAGCGCTCGATTGAGTTTTAGCTTCTATGACTTTCGTTCCCGACTCGTCAAAACCCACTTACGAAGTTTCAATTAGCACTCAAAAGGACCCGCGGTGATTAGGGGCGAATTCACCGAAGCCGCACAGCCGTTTGTTGAGCCTTCAACTCCGAGCAAAAGCCTCTGTATTTAGAAAAAAATATATATATTCTATGGCTGACTCCCAGCGCGGTAAATAGCAGGCGGGTTGGGGGGTGCAACAAAATAAATAAATGAATTTGAAACCCGTTGCGAGAGGGAATGCGAATGAATCGCAGCTTGATTTGCCATCAATTGATGAACGCATCAGCGCCAGCCTTTGAATCTCGACGTTGTCGACTTACGACTGGAAAGGTGTTATTTTTCCACATTCTGGATGTCAAAACTGACTTAGTATTCGACGTCATAACCAAATGGCTGGTCTGTTTTGGGTAGGCATATGGCCAAGATTTTGTTTCGGGGGAGGGGGGTGAGGTGGAGGGATCTGTCCTTCTTAGAACTAACAGGGAAAAAAACATTTTGCATGCTTTTAAAAATCTCTGCTTATGTTCCATTTTTACAGCCAAAATATTTCATTCAAATTGTAAGCGAATATCATTTAAAAGATGATGAAAATCTAGAGAATATTTCATGCATAACAATTGGTTGCAATTATTTTAAAAAATCAAGACATGAGCGGATATTTGCCACGTCGCAATCGGAGGCAAGCATTTTCCTGCTCTAAGTGTTAATAAGGCTTCCGTTGTAATTAGGGTAGGTTTTACGGGGACTTCCATCATGACATCATAAACAAATAATGTTTAGAACGTTCAATAAAATTCAACCGTGTTGCATCAGAAATAGATCCTTGCAAAAGGATACAATGATTTGTCACTACAAAAAATACAGGATCAAAAACTAACAAATTTTCATAATCCATGGGGCAATTTTGTAAGTCCCAAACTTAAAAGTTGCAAAAAAATTGTCTCCGGTCTTTTTTCTTGAAGAAGGAGAAGTAACTACGAGGCTTTACTGTCGAATTTTACTCTTCTTCTTTAAATATTTCTCAATTTTGAGGCCTTCTTTACCCCCCTACCCCCCCTCCCCCGCTCTCTCCCTAGTCACAATGTAAACCACATGGAGACTCCCCTAAACGGAGCAGTTAATTTTGCGAGTTTATCGCTCGATCGGCAACGCAGGGCGGAAGCCTTTTTTCGAGATTTTGATTGATTCAATTTTGCCGCCTCGATTTTGAGAGCTACCTTCCCTTCCTGACGGTAGCGCCATCTCCCCGCCTGGCGCTAATAATGATTTTCCCGACGGGCGGGGGGTGGGGTCGCTTGCATGTTTCCGTCCTATCAAAAGCGGCGAAAACTTACGGTATCCTTTTTGGAGCCAGGTCCCCCCCCCCCCCGCCGCGCCCCGCCCGCCAAGTGGTCTCGGCTAGAATTGGTGATTGTGTTTCTTTGTCATGATAATTGGATCGAGTCAATTTAAAACGCGAGTAACGACGCATATCTTTACGTTTCGACTGCATTTAACATTTCGTCTTCCTGCCGGCTCCCCCTCCGTCGCTCGTGTCCCCCGCCAACCCCCCTCAGCTTCATTTCTAAAAAACGCGATCTTGACGTGAACTTTTAGTCAGGCGATGTGGCATCGAGGAGGAGGGGGAGTGGGCAATTATATCGAGCGAACTTTAGAAAAAAGCGAGTTGATCGTAGAAAACACTGTCTAACAATCCTCCGCCCATCACCGTCTACCGCCCAACTCCAGGGTAAACTTTATGATGTGGTGAACAACGGGAACTTGGGGAGCAACACGGGAGTTGAAGTTGGGGGGCTGAAAAACCAAGCTCAGATCATCAAAGCTGTGTCGTTCTTGGTTTTCAAAATCGGTGGGTGGCTTGGTATCCATCTCCGCAATTTTGATTAAAAACGTGGAGAAAAATTGGACTGCATTTTGCAATTTGGAACTTTAAATTCTGGCTCATCTGAAAAAACACTTGTGTGCATAGGGAAACTAATGGCACATACGTTGTTTTTAAGCCGGGCTAGAATTTATTGTTCCTAATTGCAGAATGTAGTCCAATTGGTAATAAGCGCTCGCGAGGCCTTGTTTCCCCAAATTTTGAGACCCTTAAAATCTCCAAAAGTAAATAAAATCTACTGGCAACACTTCGTCGTTTCTCGGCGAAGGAACGTAACTTCATTCCAAGGTTGCCAAATTGACTTAAGCAATTCAATTTTTTACAAGAATGTGTCCGTACAATTTTCGCCCGAAATTTGTTTGATTTTTGTAGGGAACTAGAAGATAATTTGGTGAAATTTTTTGTTAGCAATGTCTGAAATTCCTCTGGTAAAAATACAGTTTGCGAAAGGAAATTTGGCAACATGAAATTTCTTAAAATGAAATTCATGACATTCCTATGGCTCAAATCGACCTGTACCACATCGGAGTCTTTCGACTACTTATTTATCAAATGTTGAAAAGGAAAATAAATTTAAAAATAAGAATAAAATAAAACATTAACATTCTGTTACGTTTCTTCATGGAGGAAATGACGGCTCATCAAAGAGAGCCGTCACTGATCAACCTCTATAAGAAGGTACATGCAAACTATCTGCTTTCACAGCGCTCTCTGGCGCTCTGCGACGCCCAACTGCCACAGTACCCTGACCCTCCCTCCCCCTGCCCCATATAAATCACTTCAGGGAGTTGGCAGTTCCTCGTATAGTGCAAGACCTATCCTTTCACTGAGCGCCTAGTCCGACTTAAGAATATGCTATCGGTGCGAAGGAATACGGGTCGCACTTATTACTATTTTTATACAATTAAATTCCGATTGGCAGCCCTGGATTTTCTGATGTTCAACGCGAGCGCGAACTGTAAATTTGATCCGCTCAAAGCAACTAGAATACCGCCGAGCTGGGACATTAATTGATATTTCAATAACGGTTTCCCAGTAGCGGCTCTGCGATTTAGTTTAATTTACGCTGGTTGCATAATGAGAAACTTTAAAAGCCGTGACTAGCTCCGCGAAAAGGGTTAAATGGTTAGAGCGCCCATTTACATCGCTTTATGAAGCTGTGCAGTGTTTTCCTTTGGTGTATCAGCCCCTCGTCGGGTAAATGCTTATAACAGTAGACAGTTTATTAATATTCAAATTTTCCTCGTTGAGTATTTTACTCACGGCAAATTTAAGATTTGATTCAAATTTAAAAATCTTTACCTGCTGCACAACTTCTTGACAATCATGCAGAATTTTTTATGATAAAGCTTCCTTTAATTTACATGCTTTTGTAAAGCGGCAGTTTGTTTACAAGCAGTCATCTGAGTTCTTTTTTATGTTGCAGTATTTTAGGTAGATTTTCTAACAAAATACCTAAAATCTTTCATAAGATGAATGCGTTGCCAGACTAGTAGATATATCTTGCGGCACAAATAAATATATACAGTGTGTCCGGAAGGTAATGTACAACCAGACTACAGAAACCTTTTCTCGGGGTGCAAGGAAAAGTTTTCACTTTACTAACGTCTATCTCCACCCGCTTAAGAAATACAAATCCCTCCACCAAATTTGTGGGAAAAATCGTCGTTTTTCTGAATTTCTTCGGCGGTTTCTGACCAAGGGTTACGAAAAATAGCTACTATTCATAATTCTTCAAGCTATATTCACCAATGGCCTGAATGCAGTAAATTCTCGGTAATATGGGGCTTTCATGGGTTCCAAGAGGTTTTAGATGTTCTTGGGTGCAAATTGTGTTTTTTGGCCCTAGAAAATCCTATTTTCAGGGCCCTATCGCATCGGCTGTAAAAAAATCTTACAAACCTGTTGTTAACTCCTTTCTCCCTCCCTCTCCCCCCTCTCCCTCTTCCCTTCCTCCCTCTCCCTTCTCTCCCTCTTCCCTTCCTTCCCCTCCCCCTCTCCACCGCTCTCCGGGGGTGTCTTTTCCAGAAATGTGCATTTGATGGACAAAAAAGAACACATTGTCTTGACCTGAGAGATCCTAGACCCTCAGAGATTTCCCTACGCCCCTTTACTTCCCCCGTGAAATGTCAAAATGCATCTCTGGTAGCGAAAATCGAAAAGGTCCCGACAGCAGAATCGGCGAATCTCCAAATACGGCAGGAGTGCAGGACATGCCGAGGTCGGCAGCCCATGAGGCCTCTGAGCGGTCGGAACCGTCACAAAAATGCGAATAAACTCGATACAAAATTTAATGGCGACACGGAAACCCTCTCGCAGTGGCGTTTACCCGTCGATCTGACCCGTCGTGGTTGCCGCGATGGCTCTCGGACTCCGATGGTGCTCCCGCTCAAGCGACTTCACCGGTAAATACAAATCCCACGATTCAAAATAAATGCTTCCAGCTATCACGAATGAAACTGTCAACGACGGGTCAGATTGATCATCGCATTATCGCCTCGCTAAAAAATCACGTAACATAGTGCTTACGATACGGCCGAGCTGAGGATAGACGTCGTTTAAACATTTCGACAGTGCCTTTCTTCTACCTATTCGACACGATTTCACTAAAAAATACTTGTGAGTTTGTTTTGCTGTCGTTTTTAAAACATTTTATTAGAAAGATTAATTTTTCCAAGTGAAACTGAAAATACTCAGCAATTATTTTCATAGCATTTTGTAAAATCAATAATTTTATCGGTGAACATTTTGCAATCCTCGAATGTTCATACGGCGTTTCCTCCCATCATGGCGGGAAAATTGCTTTCTCTGCAACCTTTACGTCAATTCAGCGACCTAGCATTTTGTGGAGCTCTGCTTCCCGCTTTCAGGGGTCAATATTTCATACAAGTATGAGCTGAGTTCGAACTTTTTGGTGCCGATTTCTGTTCAAATTCTCCGCTTTTTCTAATTTTGATATGTTGATTTCAGAATTTTTCCGCGGGATCCACAACCTTTATACTTATTATACATTAGAGGCCCTTAAAGCACGATGACCCTTAAAGAATGTTTTTAAGAATATTTCTGAAAAAAAGTAAATGTTCCAGAAACATTCAAAAGATCTGATATAAGTTAGGGAATTTGTAGATCCAAGAAAACTTCAATAAGCATACCCTCAAATAGCGATGATCAGTCGAGATTCCGCTTGTTTTTGCCGATAATGATCTCGCAAATTGCACGATTTGGCAATGCTGTCACATAAAAATGATATGGTGAATAATAATTAGAATACGATTTTCCATGTGCATTAAATGAGATGACTCAAGAAAAGAGTTGAGGCTGCCGATAAACTCAGGCGAGTAATTCCTGCATCATGTATATTTATTATGAATTTACTAATTATTTTTTTGTCAATTCTATTAGATACCCAAACTGCCTTCTATTCGTACAACGACGACATGAGAATGCAATGAGTAACACATTTTGTTTCCAGGGGTGGAGAAAATATAGGGCGCTCTGACTCCTTCAATTATTGATATATCTGGATACAACTATTTGTGTTCTCGGGATGTCCGCATTGCATACCCTAAAATTGCAGGCGTTACGATTTTCTTAGGAACAACGGATGGCCGCGATTGATGCTATCCGAGGATTTTCCACGTTGTGTTTACAATCGTGTTTTCGACGAACACTCCGAATTCAGATGAGTCTTACTGCATCACGGCAGCGTTGCTAAATGGCGTAAATGCATGAAATTTGCTTCTTTAAGGTCATCCCAAAATAATTTAAAACGGACTTTTTTCGACGTGGCTTTAGTAAGGAAGGAAGACAATCGTATGGACGAGTCAAGTGAAATATCCGAGGTAGAAACGATGAACGTCTCCTACAGCACACCCCGCCGCACAGTGGATTGAGTCAATTGGAGAAGTCAGACATGAACTTTTCGACTAAAACCGAGAATGTCGGTGTTTATTTCGTCATATTTTAAATTTCAAGGGGTGCTAATTGGAGGAAATTTCACGAGGAAACCAATGGAACCACTTTTGGAACCTCGAACTTTTTCATAAACGGAGTTTTGAGCGTTTAAAGTTTCCACATTTTGTCCGACCTCTCCCATTGACTCGATCCACCGTGCGCCGTTTCAGCCGACACTCGTGGTTTAGAATTCGGAGGAATGGGGTCCTGCGGAGTGCGGATAGCACAGGACTGCCGGATCCACAGGTATTCGGGCCCCTGGATGTTGTATGCTTAATTTTCGGGTTGATAGCATGTTATTTTGAGGAGACCAACGATGTGACGGGGTGGAGAGTTTCCTTAGGTACAATTGACTCGGGAGGGAGCTGGTGGAGGGGGGACCGGATTCCTCTGACCGTCGCGCGTACCCGTTCAAATGAAGTTAGCGTAATTAATTGCCACCATCAGCTCTGATGCCGAGTGGCCGGAATCCTCGATTTCCCCGTCAACTCGGATGCGGTAAGGCAACTCCTACGATTAGCAAGTTCGATTTTCATACAAGCCGGAAAAAGTACCTGTCCCATTTACACTTCATCGCTTAACTCGATCAACAATTGAGGCGTTTGTTGCAGAAAGGGTATATCTCGGATGCACTGTTTCATAATCTCTATACCTAATTTATTATTTTATGAGAGAAATCATTGGGCGAATTTTCCACAAAAAAATTCGATTTAAGCATTGTAAAATCATAAGGAATATTCATAAAAAGTTGCGAAGAATTGCATACATTTGCTTTAACCATATAGTCGATGCACTGGTGGTGAAAGATTTCGAGACACTGCAACTATGAAATGCCCTTTTTGCACCCACACTGGAAAAAAAACCTCTTGGTTCAAGAGAGCAGTTTCTTGTCGCCGGATTTAAGAGTCTGGATTCTTGTTTCAAGCGGATTTTGAATTGAATCAAAGCAAAATCCGCTTGAAACAAGAGTTCAAGACTCTTAAATCCGGCGACAAGAAACTGCACTCTTAAGTCAATGCACCGCGGCATTGCTCCAAGAGGTTTTTTTTTTACCAGTGCAGCGCTTCAATTCAGGAGGGAAAAAATCTATATTGTACATAATAACTCAAAAAGTGTTTAAATAGAACTCCAAAAATGAACAATTTTTCCCCGTTAATGTGTTACATTTTTCAGTGATGAACATACCGTAAATTGCTGTTCCATCCGAAAGACCTTGTAATCCATAGTGCTCGATTTTGACGGTTGATTTGAGGGAGAAAAGCTCATGTAAGGTGCAACACCGACAACATTGATTAAGTCTCATTGGGTTATTTACTTAGATGATAAGAGGGAAACTGGACAGTGAACAATAGGAGCAGGTAAACTGCATTACGTAATTGGAAATTGGAATCTGTTCCTGCGGAGCACCTGATCAATAAATAAGACGTCCATGACTAACTCACTCGATGTGAAACGAGATCAAGTATGGGCTGGTTGTCGGGAAGCGAAAGGCATGTTGATTGGATCTGCCCTGTAAGTCCTGACCGGGATTAAATTTCTATCTACTCTGAGCAGTTTGATGAGCCACTGCCGTAGAGAATCGATGGGGTCACTGTATTTAGGGTTCAAGGGAACGAAACAGTCTTATGTTCTTTGGATAAACTGTAATCCTCATTATTTTACTTCACGCATTTTGCGAGAGAAATCTATCGAGACTGGCAGGTTTGTTGTTGTGAACCTACGTATTTTTTTTTTCAACGAATTTGGTTTTATAAGAGTGAGGGTTGAATTAGAATTCTCTCGAACTTAAAAACATATTCTCCGACCACTTCCACGACAAAAATCATTCTACTGCGTATTTTATCTCCGTAAACTACGATCGCTTTGCTGCCGTCCAAAGTAAGAACGCCGTATTCCCATTCGACGTATTTTCGATTTTTTTTTTCGGACAAAATACCATTTCAAAAGAGAACCAACAAATGTTCATTCTTCATTTTTTCGAGTCGATTTTGGCAGACCATTAGGAACTGAAAATTTAAAAAAAATGAAGCCTTGCCACACTTGGATTTTCTTGTATTAGAGCATTATGCTTGGAAGAAATTCATCGAAAAAAAAGGTGAAGTTGATTTAAAATTCTGGATGTAAAAAAAAGTGTGCGTGAACTCACAAAATGCTAAATCACCCGCTACGGCAGTTAGTTTTACATCTTGGCATTGCTAAAGTAACTGCTGTAGCAGTTAATTCAGCATTTTGTAGGTTCTCGCACACTTTTGATACATCCAGAATGTTAAATCAACTTCACTTTTCTTTTCAGTAACACAAAATTTCCAACGGAGTTAGAGCGTTTTTTATGTGGACAGTCGCACACTCTTCACCGATTCGGGAAAATATTGAAATGTTTCTTGAAATTTGGCATCAGTGTCGGTGACCGCAACTATAGTGAGACTACCTCGGGGAAAATTTTCTCCGAGCGATTTTAGAGTTAGGGCGCTTCTTGCCTCTGCTTTTCCTTTCCTTTTCTACCTCTTTCATGCTTTGGTACCCTAATCCCCATTCTTTCCTCCTGTGCATTGAATGGCTCGTCCTATCGTGATCTAAAGAGGAGCGAAATTCGAGAAACAAATACCAGATCCAGAAGCTTGTCGCAGAAAGTTGAACATGAATGGGCCTTTAGAACTGCATTCCACACTTTCATACACAAAGACTGACTGAAGGAAATTTCATGCTCGGGATAGTGAATTTATGCCTATAAGATAAGAAAATGCGAATCTCTGTTGCTACGTTTCCAAATTCCGCTGATGTTTTGTCCCCCCCCCCTTTCTTTTTTCTGTGTTTTTCCCAAGAGAAAATCTACCGGATAATCTCAGTGAAAATTGCTGTACATTTTTAAGAGGAAGGTGCAGAAGCCGATTGATGGAATATTTAAAGGGTAGTAGTAGTAGTAGTAGTAGTAGTAGTAGTAGTAGTAGTAGTAGTAGTAGTAGTAGTAGTAGTAGGAGTAGTGGCAGGAGTAGTAGTGGTAGTAGTAGTAGTAGTAGTGGTAGTAGTAGTTGTAGTAGTAGTGGTAGTGGTAGTAGTAGTTTTAGCAGTCGTGAATGCATAGTTGAAGTGCGCTCAAGCGCTCCATGCACGCTGGCCTTTTCGATTTCTGTTAACATTTTTGCAGTCATGAATGCAGAGGTGAGGTACGCTCCAGCTTGAATTGTATTTAGCAAATGGGTGGTTTTTAAACGAGGATTAAAAATAAATAAGTGATTCGGAAAATAACAAAAGAATATGCACTATGCAAAACGATAATCTGGGTATCGGAACTTGGCTGTTTTGAAAACGCTTTCAAATGCGGCGTGATATCTCACGCATTCCGGAGAGTTCAAATAGTTGTATCATTGCGCCGTAAGAATGTGACGGAAGATTTATACAATTGAAATAGCCTTCATGCACGCTGCCCTTTTCGATTTCCGTTAACATTTTTGTAATCATGAATGCATAGCTTAAGTGCGCTCCAGCTAGAATTGTATTCAGCAAATGGGTAATTTTTATAGGAGGATTATAAATAAACAAGTGGTTAGAAATGAAAACAAAATAATATGAACTATGCAAAACGATTATCTGGATATCGGAACTTGGCTGTTTTTAAAACGCCTTCAAATGCGGCGTGATACCTCACGCATTCCAGAGAGTTCGAATAGTTGTATCATTGCGCCTTAGAAATGCGACGGAAGATTACAATTGAAATAGCCTTCATACACGCTGGTTTTGTCGATTTCCTTTGACATTTTAGCAACAGTAGTAGTAGTAATAGTAATAGTAGAAGTAGTAGATGTACTTGTAGTAGTAGTAGTAGTAGTAGTAGTAGTAGTAGTAAACCTTATGAATAAGCATTGTATGCTTATATATCTCTTTTAGCTAGACAGAACTCCCAAGTTCCACGAGAAAATACCACAAACCTCTTTCTTGGATGCTGCCTTTTATCTTTTGAATCAGGCGAAGTTATTTTTTTTTTTTAAGGAAAAAAAAAAAATATCTCTACCGTGGTTAAGGCCTGAGACTCACGAGAATAAGCATGAAAGAACCCGTGTTACGATGAGGATGGTTCTCTTTTATTTCAATATGTCCAATCAGTAGTGTAACTGACTTTTTAAAAGCTGGCGGGCCACCCTAGAGTAAATATTACCTTGCGGTGAGCTAACCATCACCTTGCGGCAAGGTATCGGCCTTTGTAAGGATTGAGCGGGTCAAAAAAATACCAGAGAAAAATGAGTGTTGCCAAAAAATGATAAGTTTCCGAGGGACCAAAGAATATGGGATGACGGCTCAAAAGTGGTGAAGAAACATGTGCTAGACCTACAGGGTTGGAGGTGATTGTACAGAGAGATCAAAGAATGAGAGGATTGGAAAGAAAGAGAAAATGGAATAATATATGAGGTTTGCGAGTGAAAGACTATTTTTTATTGATCAGAAGGATCCTGTCCTAGGTGATTTTATTTTTACCAGGCTCAAAGTGAGCCGGCTACTACCATGGGTAGGAGACCTGAAGGGCCACCAGGCACGTAATGCGCCGGCTTCTGCTTTGCGCAGGAAAGTCAGAAGGACTTGAAATTTTGAATACTGCTCTGTGCTATTGCACTTACTTTTACTCCGGATTCATATGAATCGGCTTCTCCGGTAGGAGGATTTGATACAAACGTGAATTTAGTTAGAGATGTCTTGAAATTTTCCTGGGTGAATTTAGATAGGACTGCCAAAAGTGGAATATTAAAGTTGATTTTGTGATGACCCTGAGAGATTAGCCGCTCCGATCGCTATAGATGGGTTGATTCAGCTTGCTCGCCAAATTCGCTCCTTGACCTTGCTCGAGGAACTTGATTCTTGTCTTGGGTTCGGGTTTCCTTTCTGGCTGCTGCTTGAACTTGGTTGAGTCTTCGTTTCCTAGGTCTTGATTAGCTTGCTTCGCTGCTTGGCTGGATCTGGAGACTGGGTGTTGATCGGACGGCGCATCACTTAGAAGTGAATTCATGGAGCGCAGCGTCCCAGTATTTATACCGGTCGCGTGAGAGAGCGTTGCCGCGAGCTTGGCTGTGATTGGTCGATGCGAGCGCTGTGTGAGAAATTGGCGGGAGTACCGCTATGCGAGTTTGAACTTCGCGGGAGCACCGCTAGGCGAGATTGAACTTGGCGGGCGCTGTGGAGACTAAGTTTTGGACGTTTTGAATTTCGCGCCCGCGCGCGGCTCGTGATTGGTGCGCTGCCTCGCGTTCATTCTGAGGCTGGGGCCAATGGAATTCAGCGGAGCTTTTAGCTCCCGGATTCATCACTGTGATTGGATTTCTAATGATTATTATTTTATAGGTGAAACCGAACAGCCTTGCCATCCTCTCCGAACCCTATCCGAGCCCTCGCCAAGCCAGTTCAAGGAACTCGACGACCGGGAATAAAACCGTGTGACAACACTGTAGACCCAAATCCAGACGCAGGGCGCGAAAAAGGCGACACAGCATCGGGAAATACCCCGTGTTGGGCTTGATTTTCGTCTCCAACGTTGCCATGCATAATTATTCCCAGTCGTTAAGTTCCACGAACTGACCCGGCGAGGGCTCGGATAGGGCTCGAAGAGGGTGGCAAGGCCGATACCTTGCCGCAAGGTGATGGTGAGCTCACCGCAAGGTAATATTTTCGCTAGGGCAATCGGTGGAGTTGCAGCAGTCAGAGTCCCGCAATTAGTTAGAACGATTCAATACAGAGAATCACAGCCTATTCTGCCGTAGTAAGGAGAAACGCCGTATGAACATTCGCGAGTTACTAAATCTCCCCATATAAAACACGCCCTTTTGTGAATAATTTACCATATTTCAACTTGAAATTTTCAGATAATTTAGATTAAATTGCGAACAAAATAATTGTCTAAAAATTTGAAGACAAACATTCAAAATTTCCGCAGTTAATTTGCTTTTCATTGAAGGAAACAGGGCAATATCTGAAGGGTCATAAAGCGTTTCTCCTTAGCAGGGCAGCATTGAGGTGTCCGTGTGATTCAAAGAAAATTAGGGCAGGAAAAATCAGTGAGGGACATGTGCGACATCCAGCTAGAAAACTTCGAGCCTATCCCTCCGATTGACCTCAATACAATTACTGCATTCCTTTTCAAAGGTCTGTTACAGTTAAAACAGTATAAGGAAAATGTGTTGAATTTGATTTGTTAAAAAGAAAACCTTATAAGAATAGGTTCCGTAATTGTCAGTTTTGCCAGTAATAGAAATGCATTTTGATGGTTGGAGCTTATATATTAGCAAAAAATAATGAATTCTGTCCAAACGCCTACTTTATATCTACAATATTAACGGAGAAATGTATCGCCATTCGGAATACGCTGTGTACAACGGCATTCACCGCGGAGGTGCATATTATGGTTTCTTCCACTCGGATGCATTTATTAGTGATACACACGTTTCACTTGTTATTCGACTTAAACCACGGATAAAACCTTAGTCATGGTATGCACCACTGTGGATGACATCACCCACCGTGTTTCTTTAAGATTCAAAATCTCCGTTGATATTGGACGTGAGAACGTGATATTTGTACAGATCTCATTATTTTTGCTGATTTACAATCTAAAATCTTCAAAACCAGATTCTGGGACTAGCGCAACCTATCGATTACAAATCTATGGATCATCGTTAGGAAGAGAGAAAAAATCCCATTGAAAAACCTTCATTTGTTTTGTTCTAATGTGAGTTTTGCAGTTTGAGAGAAACATCCGCTATAAAATAGCAATGCAGGTGATAATATTCTCAAGAATACATTTCTATTACGATTGATTATTATGATTTTACAAAAATCTATAGATTTAAAACGTTAGGCCGGGCCCTCCGCTTTCGTTGGCTTTTGATCTCTGAATCTACCCGACCTATTTACCTCGGAATGCATAATTCAAAATCTGCAGCCAATTCATGCGAACATAACGAATGTAAGCTCATTATTTCATACATGCAGACTCGGATTTACGAATTATGGTAAGCGGCTGAAGATTTTTTGCCGTTCTCGCGATCACGTGTGGAGTGGGGGTTCTGGAGTAGTGGCGAAGAGTGAATGATCGATTATCGATATTTCCCCATTTGAAGCTATGGTAAATAATCGCTTATTAAGGTGTTCGTCGCAAACGCCCCATTTATCGATCCTAATCCGTAGGTTTAAATGACAAATCAATCGATCTATCGCAAAGCACGCCACGCCACTATTCTGGATGGGTTTTTGGGCTCGTCCTCAAGAAACTCGAGTCTCATTATCGTGCATAGCCGTCCATTACTGTTTCTTGCAGTCAGCAGAACTCAGTAATTTCATGACTCAGTTTCTTTAAAATTTTGATTACTTAAAAATGTTGGTCACTCTTTCTCACGGCTTCATTACTCAAAAATAGACCTGGTAGGAAAACTCATATTATAGGAGTTGTAAAACATCTGCTGAGGGCGGACCTGTGGAAGAGGAATAGAAAAACTGAACTTATAATTTGACTCAGAGAATGAAGAAGAAAATAGGAGGGAGAAAAATAAGCCCCTCTGGTCTCTGAGGCCTTTTCCAACCCATCGTATAGTAATTGTTTTCTGTCTTGTCCGAGAGTAGACCGACGCATTATTTCTTACACCTCATCGTTGAGCTAGAACGGACAAGAAACGACAGGGTTAAAACACAGCTTTCGAACGTGAATCCTGTCAAAACTTGTTGAGGACAAAAGCTTTGAACTCCTGGGAGCAAAAAATGGGCCCAGGGATCTGCGAACGGGAAGGAGGGAGAGAGAGATAGAGAGAGAAAGAGCGGTTGGGGAGATTCAATTTCAAAATAATAAAGGAGGTGGTCAGCTTGGTACGATAACCATGCTGCCAAATTATTTTTCATAGTTGCGATCCCCATAAACAAGAATTTACTTAAGTAGAAGAAGCGATAAGTAGTATAGAATAAGCGAAAAATTATACGAAATAAGATATTCGTGCTTACATTGACCAAAGGGAAAAGAGAGTTGTGGGTTATGGACATCTACTGATCTTCCATGGTGAGAATCGTAAAACATAAAATATTTTTTCTGAAAGAGAAAAAAACCAATCGCTTGATATATTTACTGATGTTCTTTATCAAGCTAAAGATATTTGAAAAGAGAAATTTTCAAAAGTTAACGTTCATCAAATTTTCTGTGAAAAAAATAAAACAACGGTATCTAGAGATTTTTCAAAATAGGCGATTTTGAATTTCGGCAATCAGAAGAAATGTGGCAACAACCAATTACCCATAGACTGTTTTTTGTATCATGATTCATGGCTATAGCTATAATGTACGGAAAGAGATAAAGAGCCTAGAAAGTACTATTGATCAATGTTACAGAAATAGCGTGTGCAAACCAAGGATAAGGGCGCCTTCAATTCGAGTGATACTTCCAGCATTGCCGGAGAGTTAGTTTAGTTGCGTGACCTAACTTGACCCAACCTGACTCTCTTAGCATGGGTTCCCAAACTTCGTGTCCGATCAGAAGCATACCTCTTTGGCATATGACTCCAACATTCCAGAATTACTTTATTTATTACTTTCTTCGTTAATTTTTGATACTTTGTGAGTTTTTCGAGTAAATGCTACCGGTTTTTGTTGGATCTATTTTTGCGAAACTCTATTAAGGAGTATATTTTTGACGGCAAACTCGACTTTTTAGTGAATGTTTCAAAAATTCAAAATCCAAGATGGTGGACGTGGCCTACAATGCCATATTGGCTTTTTAAAAATTATCTGTACATGCAATCAAAATATGTATTTTTTATATTCTGTTAATTTTCAAAATCAATCTCATCTTAGTTAACATTGCTTGTTTCTCACTTTATTTTAGTGGGAGGGGGGTGTTCATTACTATTCTTTTTGACGCACGATTAAGTCCTCAGCCTGGGCTTCTACAAGGTTTGCGCAGCATCTCTCATGATACCCACAAAAACGTTCCGAATTAGATTTGTTTGTGTGCACAGTTTCTGTCCTGAGCCGCTATAACATATTCACTTTATTAAAGTGCTGTACTTATTGCCTCACGGAGGCTACGTAAGTTTTGGCGTAAAATTTGAATGTGGACTTACTTCAGAGAAATTTACCTGGGAACGTTGCCAAAACGCGCAAAAATGACTTAGAAACAGTTTTATCACGACTAGGCAACTCTAGGTAGATCCGTACCTAATTTAAAGTAAGTGAAAATTATGAAATATTTTTGTTAGTATTTTGCAAGAGCAAATCATTTTGTCAGTCACTTAAGTAAAACCATTTATATATCATTTGCGAATATCTATTTAAAAAGCTACACTGTCAAATTTTGCTTCAAATTCGGCAAAATTGAATTGTTTATGACGCTGCGTCGAAGGCCCCATGAAATTCCCCTTAACATCACATCGATGGTGAAACTGCAGGAATGCGAATCTCAGTTTGCGGAGTTGTAGACTTCCTGCCATACTTTATTTTCTAAATGGAAAACTACTAATGGATACTGACTGTCATTCTTTTTAAACATTTAAGTGATTTTTCTTTTCTTCATAAAGAAAATTGTCTGATTCGGCCTCTTTTCAAAAAATGTAATAGGAACAGATCTTTCGAAACACTGCAACCGATATATGAATTTTTCCGGTTTTGATATGGTCCCTTCTTGAGTAAAAAAGCCTCTCAGGGGCAGCCATGAAAACGGTTGCCATAAACAAGGTATACTTTAGTCGTTAATATTCTGCCGTGCTGAGGAAAAACGCCGTATGAATTTTCAAGCGTTGCCGAATTTCCTTTGGTAAATCACGAATTTCCCGGAAAATTTGTAAATATTTTCCCTCCAATTTTTCAGGTAATTTTGTTCACAATTTCAACAAAATTATCCTGAAAATTTCAAGGAAAAATTTTCATAACTTCCTTCAAAAATAAATATTTTTGGAGACGAAATTAGGCAACTCTCGAATGTTCATACGGCGTTTTTCCTCAGCACGGCGGTATTGGCGAGAGTGGCAGAGGAGAAAATCTGCGTTCCCTTTCTCGGCTGACAAGGCATCGTGGACGAGGGAGCCAGAGGGCAAGGCGGGCAGGGCCAGAGCGCGGCGATATCATGGAGCAAATGGCCGGTTGATCCCTTTATCTGCCTCGTTCGAGCCCTCTTGATCCGCTGTCGAAGGCGTCTCTGAACGTGCTCTATTATGCCAGTCGCGCGGCACATCTTCTCCCGGCTTCGCAGCCGCGCGCCAACGAATACACTCGCGCGGGGGGATGCGCTGGTCACCATTTTACTCACACGACTTTCGTTCGTAGAGAACACCACGCGACTCCAATGGGCCTGTTGCAGTGCTCTCATTCCATGTTCGTCTAAAGTTCCGGAATGCGGAGCTTTTTTGTTCCAATGGAGATGTTGCATGCGTGAGGAATTTGCGATTTGACCATTGATTCTTATGTAAAAGTTCGCGAGAAACACGATGGTGCCACTGGTTTTCTCTGAAATCATCTCCCAAGCTCAAAAAAAGCTCTCAAAGTGAGGCCAAAATGGAGGGGATATCCCGCCCTACCCTGAGAGTCCACCTCTACATCAAGACAAACTCTCCATGCGAAGATAGAGAGCAAATACATTAGCAGGGTTGCCGTGTTTTCAGTTTTGGATTCCCCAAATGAAGTGACAGCCCTGTCAATGTATTTGCTCCCTATCTTTGCATGGAGAGTTTGTTTTGATGTAGAGGTGGACTCTCAGGGTAAGGCGGGATATCCCCTCCATTTTTCTTGAAAATTCTCCATTTCCTTGAAAATTTCAGGGATTTTAGGTGATATAGCGAACAAAATTATCTGAAAAATTTGGAGGAAAACATTCATCAGTTTACCAGGAAAATCGTGAATTATCGAAGGAAATTTGGCAACGCCTGAAGGTTCATAGGACGTTTCTCCTTAGCACGGCCAAACAATCCAAGCGCGATCACGAAGCGATCGCTTTCCATCGCAAGCCGCACACGTACACGTTCGAAGGCTCATGAAGCAACTTACTCACGCACTTGTTTCCCCGCGAGATTGAAACCTGTCCGACCTCCACGCGGCAAAGTGTGGGAGGGCATTCACGAGAGACGTTCAGAATCCTTTTGAGGTTTTCCGGAGGGGGAGAGGGAGAGAGGGGTCAAAGGGCCGAAAGGGTGTGCCACAAGTTGGGGCCGAAGATACGTGACCCGTTATGTAAATACTCAACGCCTCACTTGCCGTCATCATAGCGCGCCTGATCCCTCAGCGGTCCATGCTAAAACCGATCATGTTCATTTCTGATGAGCTCTAAAAGGTATGCTCTCTTATCGATCACAAGGCTTAGCGGTGAATGCACTTATTAGGCTCAGTGCATATGGGAAACCAAAGTTTATTGTCCGTTGCTCGAGTTTTTGGTCGTGCATTCCCGATTCCGGGCCAGGTAGCTGAAGTTTTCGTTTAAAAAAATTAGGCCCTGGCATTCCTTACAAAAAACTTCAGTTGCCTGCACTGCTAACAAGGTTAAAAGATTTTATTAATATTATTAAAACAATTTAAATATTTTCTTTTGTATTTTAAAGAGGCTGATTTTTGAACAGCTAGAATAATTTTTTTTTCTTATGAATTTTTTAAATCTTAAATCTCTTAGATTTGTCAACATCCATGACAAAGTAGCATTTTTTTAAATTGAACAAAATGCAATTTCACTGAAGAAGGTCTTTGAATAAAAATAATTTTCTTAAAATCAAAAAGTTCCTTTGCTTGTTTGTTGTCAAAAAGTTTTGTAACCATTTTTCAGTTTAACCTGAAGTTCAGTCCCTGTGACGGAAAGCTTTGGTTACCTGGACTGAAAATTTTAGTGCTCCATGAGAAACGAGGATATTTCTTTAACTATAATCGATTTTTCCACTATGCTGAACAATTTGAGTTTTCACCTCAAAGACTTTTCCTACACTTCATTTGTTAAAAGACTCGTTCACCAGAGCAACTGCAGGGTCGCGGGGAACTCGAAATATTACTTCGAATGAATATTATAATAATACCAACTAATTGAAAGTTTCGGCGATAATTAGCACAGATCAGTCATTTTATTGCCTCATCCCTTTCTACGCCTTCTAACTATGTGACCTTTTTCCAATCGGGAAAAAATGTCATTCCCGTATCGGAAGGCGCGAGAAGAGATGTGTAGAGGGCATCGACCTATAAACGGTCTCTGTTCTATCTCCTCTCTTTCCCTTTTCTCAGGCCGTTGAGACACACCTAAAGGTCATCTGGCCTCGTTTCCGTCTCATGAAAGAACAAGAGGCAAAACTATCGGGTTAGACGCGTACATGCCAAGTTATTGGTGACAACAACAAAATGGGGAAACAAGGCTAAAATATTGGAAGAAGTCCGAACGCCCAGCCTCCTCTTCAATAGGTAAAAATAAAAAAAGGAAAAAACAAAAACTAAACTTCCGCTACATTTTTATTTTCCTTTCTCTTTATAGCACCTTGGAGAGTTGATTGTTGTTGGCGAATATTCCTGAACCTTAAATTAAAAAGATATGCGATAGAATAAGAAACGCTTTTTAAAATAATCATTCATTTCGTTTCATACTTTGATTGAAGCATTTCACTATGAAAAAAGTGTCCCTCTCCGAAAGAAATACGGGACGAACGCTAAAATTTCAATTTTACAAGAGACGATCAAATACTGATTTGCGATGGCTAGGATGGCTCAAAATGTGAGAATCTAAAATTTAAGAGACTCCATTTATTCAAAACTTTTGTGATAGTCGCGCTCAAATTCTTCTCTTGGAAAAAATTCCACAGACTGAAAATAGTCGCAACAGTTCGTCACGCGGCCCTCAGATGTGAGCACGGTAGTTTACATTAAAGAAAAGAATCCGTGTCTCGGCTGTTTACGGATTAAAATCACTTTAAATTTATGATTCACCTTGATTAGAGACAAATAGAGCGTAAACCTTTCGGTGAAATCACCGTCAGTAAAAGATAAACATTTTTCAAAGGTATAGCTTCTTGAAAAGCGTAATTTTTTCATCTCTAATAATTTATCTTTTATGATAAACATTCCTTTTATCATTTTTCAGTTTGACGGAGACAAAGGGGAGTCAGAACAGGGTAACTTTTTTACCACATATTTAATTTCACAATTTAATCCTTTGATCAGGCGCTTTATTCATTAAAATTTTAAATTCATTTCAAACTTGAAATTTGCTGTTATTCTTATTAACTTATGACAATTGGATATATGAAAAGTTGATGAGATGCAAAACTTCCGCACATACCACATGCGGATTCCCAAATTGCAGACCCCCCAAATTCAGACTGCCGTTGGATCAGTTGCGCTGGTCTCAAGATCTTCTTTTGGTGTTTGATTCCCGCAGATAAGCTAAAAGATCCATCCAAACAGCAACGTCCTAAGTTCAATTTTAACAGTGATATCGCCCTTTGAAAATTCATGTTTTTCACGTCATCCACCACTGTAGCGACACCTTTTGTCTCTTCCACCTTGCTTTCATCAGTCAGTGATACACACATTTGCACTGATTACTGAACATGTAACTCTGATGAAAGCAAGATGGAAGAAACCAAGGGTGTGCGACTCCCGCGGTTGATGACGTCAGAAACCCAAATTTTCAACGGACGATATCTCTGTTAATATTGAACTCAGGAAGTTGCTGTTTGGAGGGATCTTATTATTTTTAGCTTATCTATAGGAACCAAGCACCAAAACACGATTTTGTAACGAGCGCGACTGACCTATTTGGAACGATATAAACGCATTCAAATTTCCATCTCCATACTGAGGCAGAGAAGAGACACTTGTGGATCAAATATGAGCACCGGTGACTCCTGCACCAGGAAAAGGTCCGTAACTTGATAACGGAAGGGTTGAGAGGAAAACTTGGACGGAGCGGCCGTATCTCCATCGCATCTCTCGTCAAGAGCACGTAGATTCGGCCGGCAGTAATTTTCTCCCACGCACCAAGCAAACACGGACCACACTGTTTGTCAAAGAAAAACAAACAGTCGCCAGTGATCATGATAGAAAAGCAAAGGAGCCTAAAAATGATCGAGCTCGTCGAGGAAAAGACAGCTCTACGAGTTTCATTTTCACTCGCGGGGAGCAATAACCATACCTGCATCTCCTTTGAATGGCTGCCTCTCACAAAAGCAAAGGACTCCATTGTTTTTGTCTTATTTTTACATCAAGAGACAGGTCCGATTCAAGGCATTTCTCCGTGAGTTCACCCTTCAATTCTCGCCAGCAATGCTCATTCGTCAAATCGTCGTCCTCCGCAAGGAGAGACGTAACTCCATTCCAAAAATGCCAAATTGACTCGAACAATTAATTAACTTAACAAAGTTGGACCTGTGCAATTTTTATCAAAAGTTTTCCTGATTTCTGCATGAAATCTTGAGGAAAAATCGGTGAAATTTTCAGTTTAGAATACCCGAGATTCTTCTTGTCAATGTGCTATTTGCGAGGAGAAATTTGACAACATTGAAATGAACTTACGTTCTTTCGTGAGTGAAACGATGAAGTGCGTGAAAAAGAAGGAAAAAAGAGTTCTATATGCCTTCTTAAACAGAGTGCATCCCCAGGGATAGAAGTTTTATCGCTGTAGATAAAAATACATAAAATAAGTTATTGTAAGCTTAATAATGTGCCGTAGTATCTTGACTTATTTTGCGAGGAAAGCTCGTAATCTTACAGGATGCCTGTCAGACTTGATGCGTTGGGGTGCCTTCAATTTTGCATGATACTGTGCAACACCTCTGTCGCGAAATAGTTGCTTGAAGCGCCGTGGCACTTCGCGGCGCGGCGCGGCGCGGCGCGGAGGACAACCAGCGTGACACGCGCATAGGCGCCTACAAACCTAACAGGGATACTTCACGCATTGCGCAATGCGTGAAGTATCCCTGTTAGGTTTGTAGGCGCTATCGAGCGTTATACGGTGACAGCAGTTGCAGCACGCAACTGAATATCCCACTAATAAGTGGGATTTTCTGCAGGCTGATTATTTACTTTCATAGATCCTGGCTATAGATCTACAAATCTCATCTATCGCGCATCCATGATAAAACTGTTTGTGAGTCTACACTGTGATTCTATCCGATGGATGAGCGATAGATCAGCGGAATTGGAATACAATGTTGAACGATTGCTTTGAGATGAAAATAATCGTTCTAACCAATCAGACACCTTGACTCACCGAGTGAAGAAGAAGAAGCGCGTAGGAAACCTAACCTCCAAAGAAATCATTTATTGTGTTTTACAATATCATTCATAACAGTTATAATATCATTCATTTACGCATATTAAATTGAATATTTTCAGGGCACTTTCTTAAAATTTATCGCGACTTTCTCTTTCTGCATCAGTTTGTAAAAACTCCGTAAATTATCCGTGCTTCCGTACCGACCTGCATCGGTCCTTTTCCCGTACCGCAGACACTCAGGTTTCATTCTTTGCTTCCTCTCGGGTAGAGTCAACATGTTATTCTATGCATCAGGAACCACGGCAATATCTGAAGATTACATGCATAATGAGGTCTCATGCATACAAGGAAAAAAATGTGTTATAATATTATTCATTTACGTATATGAAATTGCATACTTTCAGGGCACTTTCTTAAAATTCATCGCGACTTTCTCTTTCTGCATCGGTTTGTAAAAACTCCGAAACTGTAAATTTTCCGACCTGCATCCATCCTTTCCCGGTACTGCAGACACTCAGGCTTCATTCTTTGCTTCCTCTCGGGTAGAGTCAACATATTATTCTATGCATCAGGAACCGCAGCAATATCTGAAGATTACATGCATAATGAGGTCTCATGCATACAGGGCTCCCGTGAAACAGGCGAGAATATCTGCCGCCGCCGTCGGAGTTGCGTGAGGTCCTGACCGGAGGCTGCGCTACACTCGGCCGGGGGCGTCGTCGCGGATTAGCTGAATCCCGCTTGCAACGACCGCGATTATTAAAAAAGCGACGCTCGCTCGCGCTGCCCGCCGCCGCCGCCGCCGCGCCGCGCCGCATGCATCCTCGCGCGGCGCGGCGCAGGAATGGTGACGGGGCGAGCCCTGGGCGAGGGGCAGGGTGCCCTTTACATAATCTAGCTGAAACACAATAACCACGGTTAAGAGCCCCAACGCCAGCTCCTCCCACAGCCGGCGAGAGGAGGGCGGGTGGTGTTATGGACAGGGGTGCCGAATTGTGTGCGGATGAAAGGCATAGAGAAGAAAAAAGGAGGTGTTTGCATTTCGGGCATCTTGGAATTGTTTTGATGACGTAGGTCGGTGCAGCGACTTTTATCATCGATTTTCTTGGAAATGGTGTGATTTATGGGAAAGAAGTCATTCTATAAAAAGTGCTTAAAATTATATCATGAGTTGATTTAAGCAAAAAAAATGGGACATTATGGTCCGTTTTTCATTGTACCGACCTACGTCACAGGGTAAACAAACCTTGAGATGCAAACACCTCCCTTTTTTTCTCTATGCACTGCCGTGCTAAGGAAGAACGCCGCGCCGAATGAACACTCGAGAGTTGCCAAATTTCCTCCGATTAAATGCGTGTTTTTGAGGATAGGTACGAATATTTTGCCTTAAAATTTTCAGAATCTTTTGGTGAAATTGCAAACAAAATGATCGGAAAAATTGGGAGGAAAATATTCATAAGTTTACGAGGAAATTTGCGTTTTACCAAAAGAAAGTTGGCAACGCCCGAAGGTTCGTACGGCGTTTTTCCTTAGCAGGGTAGCACAGGATCGTGTTCGTGGCCGTTCCGCGGACGATTCCTCTCCGTTTGAGGCCCCGTGAGTTTTTTTTTCATTGAGATAAAGGTTGTATTTATAGTCGTGCTATAAACAGCTCCTTTCCGTAGAAGGCCCTACGTGGTTCACATTAGTGACGAGGTGTGAATGATCGATTATTGATAATTCCTCATTTGAAGTAATGGTAAAAAATCGAAAATTAAAGTGTCATTGCAAACACCCCGTATAAACGACCCTTTTTCCTTAGGTTTAAAAGTCAAATCAATTGATGCATGTTAAAATATGCCACGCCACTGGTTTACATTTTGATGAAAGGAGGTTTAAGGAAACCTTCAAATTAGCAAAATAAAAAGGACACTAGGCCTGTTGCAAACTTTTGCTGAAGCAGAAATAAGGCTTGTTTCTTTTCAGAGATCACGAAAAATCACGATGAGCGCATTAGCCAAGTCTGAAGTGCATACCTAACTTCAAAATCTACGTAAGAAAGTTTCATTTTTTCAAACTTTTCGCTACGAACCTGCAACCGTCGGCCGTGCTAAGGAATATGAAACTCCTGGATTTTCTCAGGGTTTCAATGGGCCTGTTGGAAACTTCAGCTAGAGCAAGAGGAGGAAATGTTTCTCATTGAAAATGGCTCAAAAATCAAGATGAGCGCACTGAGAAAGTCTGAAATACAATCCTAGTTACACAATCTGCGTAAAAAGTTTGGGTCTTTTTTTCTTCCCGCATCAAAAACGATATCACGGCACAGGTGAACATTCCGTTAGGGAAGTCGTTCCATGCAACCTCTGTGCACTGGAATACTACGCAATATTCAACATGGTCAATGCCAATCTGCCAAAACACATGTGCCAGTGGGTCGAAATTCTGCCAATTGTTTAACAACCGACGTGTTTATACATATTCACAGTCACCTCGTGTTGATAAAGATACGCTTTGATTGATCTTGCGCCCCCCTCCATCCCTCGATTTACGCGCGCGTTTGGCTATGTTGAGTATCGCAAAACACCGCGGTGCGTAAATGTTGAATGGATCAAGCCCTCTAACGAAATGATCACCTCTACCGTGGTACCGTTTTCGAAGCGGGAAGCTCAAAAAAAAGCAAAATACTTACGCAGATTTTGAAGTTAAGAGTGCATTTCAGGCTTTGCCAATGCGCTCATCGTGATTTTAAGCCATTTTATATAAAAGGTACAACTCTTATTGTTGCTCTAGCAAAAGTTTGCAACAGGCCCATTTCAGCCGACCTTGCGTTAAATTCAGCAGTATAACTTTAGAAATTATGTATTGAAAGGGAATACGATGATTTGCCACCGCAAAACGCACAGCATTCGGAGTTAAAAATTCTTTGATTTTAACAAACTTCAAGGTAGGTGGGGGCCTATATACCTTGAAATTTACAAAACTCACATAATATTTTCTTCCATGTTTCATACTTTTCGTGATGGTGAATCAGGATCATCAAATCAATCGTTCAACTATCTTCAAACCAAATCACTCTCACCACTGTACTGAATAATTGAGCTATAGCTACATTTTATGATACAGAGCTTACTATGTTTAACTCATTCAAGAGAAAACAGATGCGCTATTGTTCTCCCCAGGCAGATAAGTGCTTAAATTGATGAGCCACAAATCCTTGTTGCAAAATTTAGTCGAATGTGAGTTTCAATCTTGGAGGCTTTTTTGCTTGACTCCATCACAATTATTGTTCTGTTTGTTTCCGATGAAGAGTAAAAGTGATGAGCTACTGGATTTCGGAAGGTCATGTCAGACAGTTTACGATATCAGCACGAATATAAAAAAGTTGATTACGTTCTCGGTCTTTCTCTTGGAGGACGAAGAAAGTTGAAAGTTACGATTGGTCGATGATTTTGTGAAATGTGAGCGAACTAGAAAAGCCAGAATGCCAGGAGCTTTATTGATATGAAGACTGTGACCCCTTCAATGTTACGTGCTCCCAAGTGAGCTCTTGAGCTAAGCGCTGAACGTTGTTGCATGATCGCGTATGAGGACCTTATTCATAGTCTTTCCTTTCACAGCTCCTTCCTCAGGAGACCTTACATCGATAGCCAAAGTTCAAAATCACTCATCTCCATTGCGGTATTGCGAAATCTCTACATACACCTATTATATTTTTTCGAAGAGGTTCAAGTCAAGAGGGTATATAACTCGATATTTCTATGGAAAATTCTACTCATAACGAGGAAAAATCGAGGAGGTTTTTCAGAAATTAAGTTAACTAGTTTTCCGATGAAAAAAATAAAGTATGACAGGAAGACTACACCGTTGCAAACAGAGATACGTCGTTTCGCGCTTTGTCCATCGATATGGTTTACATTCTAGTTAAGGAAGGTTTGAAAGGATTCTATAGATAATAATATACAAGAGAAAGAGAGATTAGGAATGGTAGCCTGAAACATATACAACAAAAACACAAAAAACCAGTGGAAAACAAGGCTAAAATTAATAAACACAATATGCAGGACGTTTCGGCTGGTCACCCGAGCCTTAATCAACCGCTAAACACAAATAAAAAATTAAAACCAAGGCTAAAAAAACCACTACATTAAAACGCGTGTGATCAGCCCATACGGAAATTAGGACTGATCAATATTAGATATCAATATTGATTAGAACTGATAGTAATGTATGGATCGCGTTTAGAAGATAGGAGCCAAGCCACATCAGCTATTGCCAAATTTAACCGGACAATTAAAGTTTTAGAAGAGAGCGTTTGTACGGGTTCCATTGAAAATTGTAAGGAATTCGCTTCGCACTATGCAAAAATTAAATTGCCCGATTAAATATGGCGATAGCTGATGTTGTTTGGCTCCTTTCTGCTCAAAGCTGTCTACACTGAAAAAAAAACACATTGTATCTAGAATCCAGACTCTTAAAAACATCGACAAGAAAAAGTACTCTTGATTCAATCAGAATCTAGCTTAAATCAAGAACAAAGCATCTTAATTTAAGCGGATTTCGTTTTGATTCAAGCAAAAATTCGATTGAATCAAGAGTATTTTTTCTCGTCAATGTTTTCAAGAGTCTGGACTCTAGATCCAATGTGTTTTTTTCCAGTGTATGTAAAGGACAATTTTAACAAATCTCGAAGAATAATCCAACGTAATAATATCTGAAATAGATCATCGTAAGAGATAATAATGATTTGCCACTGCAAAAAAGAGAAACAAAAGAGGAAATTTTTTTTCGAGCTCCCATAAGATTCTACTCTTTAACAACCACAAACATTTATGTGTACGGCGGAGGGTTGAAGAATGATCAAGAACACAGCGTGAGAAATTCGAAACAAGCAGTTCCAACGCCAAAGCGTTGGAGGGCGCTTCTTTAACACTGCGCATGCGAGGAACGTTTTCATACGGCCAAGCGAGAGTATTGCGGACGGACGATGTATAACAAATTGCCTACGTGAAGGTGGTCCGGCAGCAACATACCCGCCGCTAGTCTCTGGAAAACAATAGAAAATAGTAGTTGCGTACGTTGCCAGCGAGCGCGCTGCGAGCGCATCTGTTTCAATTACCTAGCATCGAGTCGGGCCTCTAACTTTCTATTCTCTCTGACATAACCTTAAACCTTCAACCCAGAGCCGCAAACAGCTGACGCTTGACGATGCTGCGCCGAGAAAATGAACCAATCACAAAATAGCACAGTAATATGTCACTAAAATGAAGAGATCACGTGACTGTTCGTGATTTTTTCGAATCAATCTGAAACTACAACCTCGAATATGAGGCATTTAAGCATAACGAAGCCCCAAAATAGTTTAATCAGGTAATACGTCCGTGCGAGATTGTTATGCTTAAAAGCAAAACATTTCACGAAAACTTTTACGAATACCAGATGCAGAAGAAAATCAAATTTTCCCGGGTGTACCAGAATGGCGTCATTACCCATAAGGCAAAACGGTATGTAGTATAGTACATCGGGGGAGTCGAACGGCTGGAAAGGGCGCATCTGGTACCCAGAAGCGCCCAAAAAATAGCGAAGAACTTCCTCGCAACTCACGACGCCGGGGGAGGGGAAAAAACGAGGGCCGTTCCGCAGTGGCGGTGGGATGCGTCAAATGTTGCGTGACAAAAATTGGTGCTGGGCGTCACTACGGAGGAACCCGCATGACCCTTTCCGTGGCCGCTCGTTGTCTTAGCCGAGTATTTATAGCAAAGTTGCTCATCGATAAACCTCTAGAGTCCCTTTATACTGAGAGTCAAGACAGTGTGAATCCATTTCTGATTGGTTCCCGTATTTTAGGCCTTCACAGTGTCACAAACGGGAGTAAAGATTACATTTTTGCCGATTGCAAAGATTATAATCTGGAATGGACCAGGGAATTACGGGTTTGGCAATGAACAAACGGAATGAGAGAAGGAACGGTGAAGAGAATTTGAGAATGAGCCGATCAAAGATTACGAAAAACGTTCAATTTGTGTAATCTTTATTCCCGTTTGTGACTTCATGAGGGTATGTTGTCTTGACTCTCAGTACACAGGGACTCTAGATAAACCTGAATCTGACCATAGAGAAAATACAGAGGGTGGTAGCAAGGCAGCCATCTTAAAGATTGGCTGTGACGTAGAAAAGTACACGGACTGGAGCGTTGTTAAAAAAAAAGTACATTTCATGATGAAACCCGTCTAAGAACCTATATCACCACTGAATCTAACATTGAAAGTCATAAAATTGAACTGTGGTTTCAGTGACTCTCGAATTTCGTTTTTTTTACGTACAGGACGTAATTTAACATGCTTAAACCTGCGAAAACTGACTTATTCGCCAAATAGAATGTTCTAGAATAAATTATACGGTCAGGGCCGGATTTACCTACTTGCCACCCATAGACCGCCTGTATTTTTCCGCCCCCTTCTCATTCGTTTTGAAACATCAATAAAAACCATAAAGTGAACGTGCCGGAGGAGGATGAGTGCGCGTTTACTCATGTTAGACACATTTTTTGCGAAAGTCCTGTCAATACTACCGGCAAAAGTTCACGGAACTTTGCGCGAAAGTTAAGTTCCGTAAACCTATGTCTGTGTTGACAAGGCCTTCCATTTATAAGTATATTGAACGAAAAAATTATGAAAGAACAAACGTAAATGTGGTTTAATAATTTTAACTTCCGCCGTCACGCCGCGCGCCGCCGCGCTGACCGTACTGTGTTCGACGCAATGCGTAAAGTATTCATGCTGTCTTGTAGACGCTATGCGTTTCACGCCAACCGCTGCTGACCGAACTGTGCTTGACGCAATGCGTGAAGTATTCATGCAGTCTGGTAGGCGCTAATATGTGTTACATGCCGACTGCCGCGCCGAGGGCTTCTCCTTTTCATCTCAAGTCCTTGTCATCATTGCTCTCTGCGCCGCGCCGTTCCAGGCCAAATTGCGTGTTTGGTTTCTCTCTTACCTCGACTATTTAAAGGCGCTGTCTATCTTGTATCACCGAAAGACGACAAAATTAGAAATTACTTCACTGTCAAGAAGTGAGAGATTGTGCCGCCTCATCTCGTTTGTAATTTTTTTTCTGAACCCGATTTTTGTATACATACAGATAAAAAAATTGCAAAATTTACCGCCCCCTAAATTTGCCGCCATGGGCCGCGGCCCATCTGGCCACCCCTGGATTCGGTCCTGTTTATGGTAGGAAAATTTTTGGTACCGTTTTTTGTTACAAACTGATTTGAAATTTTGGATCTATGCCAATTTTTCTTTATTTCAAAATTTTACAGGCAGGCCCATTAACTAATACGTACAAAAAAATAGATAACAAAATAACCACCGTTCAAAGAGATAAGAGAAAGAAAAAAAACGTATTAGGGATAAGTATCCCATCATAATAAATTTATAGGAAACGGACATCAAATCACCAAAAGGAAGTAAGCTAACCGATCTCATCATTAGCGGAACCGAGGAGGCAGACTCATATTTGGACTATATTTTGCATTTTGGAACTTTAAATTCTAGCCCGGTTTAAAAACAACGTATGTGCCATTAGTTTCCCTATGCACACAAGTGTTTTTCCATAAGAGCCAGAATTGATAGTTCCAAATTGCAAAATGCAGACCATTTAACTTAGTAGACTCTTGATTATTTTCTTAAAAAAGTAAACAGGCAAATGGAAAAAAATTAAGGAACTAGTAGGTACCTTTCAGAGGGCCAAAATACAAGAAAAAAATTGAAAAATTTGGACTTGCATTCTTCTAGCAGGATTGAATGATTCCTCGATTTTTAATCGATTGATCGATTAGTCAAATAATCGAAGATGCCCGCCTTCACCTCGGTGAGGCGGTATGGCAGTGTGATGAGTCGTTGGCTGCGTCTAACTTGAGCATCCAATCAACTCGTAACTTCCGTCCTACTTCGCCCGGCTCTATCCACTCCGTCCTTCCGTCTCCCTCTCCGGATCAAACTTTGATGATACCGCTGTGCGGACCACCTTGGAGACCAATGTTGCCGGAAGACAAGGAAATTTTTCCTATCCGATACGATTCACCCCTCAAAATACAAATCAATTCGATTCGAAACAACAAAAACGTCTTCTGAATATGAAAAATGAGCCATAAAATGCGAGTGATTCGTTTAAACAATACTGCATGCTGAGGAAGAACGCCGTATGAACCCCCATGCGTTGCCATGTCTCTTTCAATGAAAAACGAATTCACTTGGAAAATTGTCCAAAACCGAACGCCATTTTGTTTTCCAGAGGGAGAATCAGAGTCAATTTCAGGATTTAATATTGAATACAGAAGAGCGGGATTTATAATACTATTCCTTTCAGAATATTGTAGTATTTTGATCATAAGATTACTAACTATTTGTATATTTACAAGTATATCACCCACTAGTCCAACATTTTATATTATATATCTAATTACTTGTTTCATTTTTGTGTGAACTCGAACAACATTACCACGATTTCGGTATGATAAACTTATAAAGGTTAACTGAACTCAGATTTTACCTATAACAACCTTACTCTTATTTACCTCCTTCCCCATAAAAATGTTATAGACTAAAAAATTTGGGAAAACTCTCTCTTCGGTAAAAACTGACTATCGGCCACTACGAAAAACTGTCCGCATACTCGGCAAATTTGAAAAAGCGTGTTACAAACTACGCAGATTGCGCGGTAAGGAGTGGATTTCAGACTTCTTTTATATGCCCAAAGTGATTTTTGATTGAATTTTCTCTGAAAAAAAGTGTATTCTGTTGGCTGTGTATTTTGCATGCAATATACCCATTCTCGATTTTTCTCAATCTTCAAAAAGAATAAAAATCTCGAGATTAGTGTTGAATCCTTAAAAGTAGGCTAAGTTGTAGTAGTAGATCCCAGGCGCTGAATCGATTGCACTTGGTTCCGAGGCTTCTCGCGCGATTCACTGGGCTTGTGGAGCTTTTCTAACCAGAAAATCCCACTTGCGATATTCAGCGGCGTGCTGCCAGCACAAAACGAGCGCTAGCGCCTACAAACCTAACAGGGATACTTCACGCATTGCGCAATGCGTGAAGTATCCCTGTTAGGTTTGTAGGCGCCTATGCGCGTGTCACGCTGGTTGTCCTCCGCGCCGCGAAGTGCCACGGCGTTTCAAGCAACTTTTTCGCGACAGAGGTGTTGCACAGTATCATAAGAAGTTGAAGGCGCCCCAACGCATCAAGTCTGTCAGGCATCCTTTAAGATTATGAGCCTTATTAGAGTTAGCTGTATCTTTTGCTTGCAACAGACCCATTCCTAGGTCATGCAACTTTCATAGGATGCAAACTCCGAGAGTACGATGTGATACTTCCCTATAGACTCAGTTATCATATTTTAGTCCAATTAAAGCTTGGAGTGAAATCATCGTTGAAGATTTTAACCAAATTCAATTATGCCTCTTTCAAACAGACGCGTGGTCCTCTAGACATAACCAAACAGTCTAGGAAAGTTTGTACATTTGCTTATAAATGACCTCCCTCAAGTTTTCAGAAGCGTGTGACGTATGAAACGGTAAATACTCTCCGCTATTGAGGATTTCGACATAAATCAAACCAGTTGTTTAAAAAATATATTCTTCTAATCGATCAGCATTGTAATCTAGTCGAGTTGTGTATTAATTTATTCAGCTCCGCCTGGATCTCGCGCAAAGCACAAAGAAAATCGCGAGTATCCAGGTTGTTTTTAGGGAGGAGGGTGGCACGGCAGAGGAGACTCGAGAAATTTTGCAAAAATTAAAGCGCGCTCGCTTTCTACGCCCCACCGCGACAATCTCGTCAGATTGAATCAACAAAAAGGCGCCGGCAGCTTAGAGCGGCTCGTTCCTTCCAGATTATACGACCTCATCCTCAAGATAGAAGCTTCCATTTAATAATTCAGACTCTCCTTTTGCCGTTTGTAACTCTTGCGGACCAACTCTCATACATTTTCCTCCAAAGAGCCTGGAAATTCGAGCTGTCTTGTCAAAAAAAAAAAAAAAAAAAAAAAAAAAAAAAAAAAAAAACACTTCTGGCCGCTAGTAAATGAACAAGTTCTTCAGGCCTATGATGAACGTGAAATTTTAAATAAAAAGTAGAGAACGCTACGTAAAATAGGGGATCCATTGTTAAATTGTTATCGATTGACCTTGATTGATACATTCCTATCCAGGCAATGCTATTTATTCGGTCGTGTTAGAAGAACACGCCGCATCCCTAGTAGCATGATTCACTTTCCCCTTCCTAACAAACGTATAAGGAATTAATACCGGTTATATAATCACCATTTTAACTAAAGTTTATATATCGTGTATATAAGTTTTATATAAAATGCCCATGAAAATAATTATTCATATTTTCAGAAGATTACGTTTATATAAAATTTATATAATTGAGGAAGGGTTTTTATAAATTTTCTTTATACGCATAGTATCCTTTTGCTTAATTTGCTTATTATAACTGTTATATAAATGACCTGAATGACTTTAAGGTAAACCTATTTCATTTTCATGAATGATGATGATGATCTCATTTCAATGAACACCCTCGACTCTCAGACTGCGTGGGATAGGTATTTTTAGAGGTACTAATGGCTCCGAGACGAGTTAAAAGGGGATATCTCGGCACACAATCCGAGGAGCCCTGTTACCTCAGTTGGTAGCGTGTCTGGCTCATAACCCTGCCCAGTTAGACAGCAATATTTTAAAAATATTGAAATTTAATATATTTTTAAAATGTTTTTCATGTATTTTTAAAATATTTTCAAAAGTACTTTTGAAATACAATCAATGAATATTTTTAAAACATTTTAAAAAAAAATTATAAATTTAAAAAATTTAAATTTTTAAAATAATATTTTATAATATTTTTAAAGTATATCATAATTATTTTTGTTAATATTTTAAAAATATTATTAAATATTATTTTAAAAATTTTGATTTTTTTTAAAATGTT
>NW_017548020.1:624255-826097 GCF_001854935.1 Bemisia tabaci
GGGGGGCTTTAAATCGGAAAAAGTTCTTAGAGGAAGGTTTTGACCACCCACGACCATTTTCTGCCAAAAAAGTTTAATTCTGGTGTAAGATGAGTCGCCTTTTTTAAGCCATTTTAAATAATGATGTAAAACAAGAAAAATTCTAAAAAGTTTTTTTTAACTATGAGCGCAAAGTTTGACATCGACGAAAATTGGCCAAAGTGACTCTCTTACATCCCTAATGAACATACTTGAAGGATTTTTTTGTCCTCCGAAGGGATCGTTACGAAACAGCGCGTCGAATGCTGAAAAACTCGCATTTTTCGCCAAAATTGGTCTTCAGACCCATGTTTAGGCCAGTGGTAGACCCCGAAATAGACCGGAAATGACAAAATCATTGTGCATTCCGTAAAATATAGACCTTCAATGACCAAAAAATCGCGGAGTTGAGGAATTTTAGGGTGGGGCCAAAAAAGGCCCTTAACGATACCCCTCCTTTCTGACAAAATACTTATTTCAAACAAAATGTAGGAATATATTCTCCTTTGAAATATTTAGATGGGATCGCGGCCGTTCGTATTGCGCAGAACCATATCTCAGATAATATCTCGTCATAATTGAACTCTGATCAAAATAGTGGTTAGTAATAAAAAAATAAATTTTAATTTATTGTATTAACCTAACTTCTATGTTATTCAAATTTAATGTAATTAAGATGGGTCATGAACTAATTTTAACAAGAAGGGAAATATGATTATCTATTATCTTTGTTAGGTGATCTATAATTATATACCATTTTGGTTAACTTTTTAGCTAAATTTTTCTTGTTTTTAGTTAAATCCAATAAAACTGAACAACTTTCGATTTGAAGGTTTAAACAAGCGTGTCTAGTGATATTTAGGCCGACTTTTTGAACCCCCTTCTCTTGATAAACCGCCAATATTGTCGCCTCTCTGACGTAAGGGAGTATCTCGATTTCCACATGAACCGTATTTTCCATACAAGTCCATGCTATTGACGGCTCACGTGGAAATTGAGATACGTCGTTACGTCAGATGGGCGACGATATGACGTAAGACAACTACGCACCCCACCCTTTACGCAAAACTGGCAGGAGCCCCCTCTGGAAATTTTTTCCAAAAAATAACGGGAAAAGCCGTGACTATGGTAAAAGTATGCTTAAAAGGAATATTTTTTTTTTTAAAAGTTGGAAAATTGCGTAAAACCAAGCTTACTCCCCTAATGAGACCCCTTTGGTCAGACATCCTTTCCCTTTTAAGTGGTTTACGTAATACTTATACGACCCCAATTACTTATGCTCAGTGGCGTAGTTCCGGAAAGAGAGAGGAAGGGAGGTTCAGAAGGTCTGGAAGTGGAAATGAACCAAAAAAGTTTCGTTGCCCCACGAAACTACGTTTCTCGTTCGCGGTGTTTAAAAATCTCCGCTCCCATTTTATTTTTTTGAAGGAGAAAAAATCAATATCATTCCTTGAAGTTTTCACAGATTTTTCTTCGGGCAGGAAAGAAAAATCGCGGAAGTTTTCAAAAATTCAAGTTGAGTAATTTTCCGTTAAAAAATTAAAGAATGGTAGGTAGTTTGTGACATCATAAACCGAGATACATAGTCTGGAAGTTTTACCCTTGAAATGTTAAAAAAAAAAAAAAAAAAAAAAAAAAAAAAAATTCGTGATTTATGCAAATGTATTACTTCTGACCCCTCCCCACCCCCTTGGAAATTTTTGACCGCAGACCCCTCTGCTCCCATAAAAAATTTCTGGCCGCTTGAAAATTTAATGAACCCCTGTGAAAATAATCAAAGAATAGTATGCAATTTTTTTAGGGAATTTGAAATATATCCGAGAAGATTTGGCAACGCCGAGGCGCAACAACCGCATCCGGAGTGACTTTAACCGCGACTAGCCTCATTGGTCGGCAGGGGAGTTATTATACAGTCCGAAGGTCAGAGATGACCGCGAGCGGGGAGGGGGGCATGGATCCACTTGATTACCGGAGACGAAACTGCCGTGACGGCGAAAAACCACGCACCTTCATTGGGATTCCACGTGAGTTACGTGGTTCTCGCAAAGCAGAACTAAAAGCGGCGCTGACACTGGATACGGCGCGGGCCGCTTAATTGCCGGAGCTTTCTCCGCCCCTCTCAAAATCGTTGCTCCTTTGACGTGAAGGGGTTAACTGCGTTTGGAGCTGAGCCGTATCACTCGTATAAATCTGTGCTTTTCAGGGCTCAAGTCGACATTGGAGAGCGCCCTTCCAGCAGAGAAAGTTTCTATGCCTCACTACTATCCCTACCCACCCCGGTTCCCTGCGAATTTCTCCGTCCAGCCTAGGCGCGACGATTAATTAATGTTGAAAGGCGAGTTGATTGGACCGAATGAGGACTAAGGATTTTTTAGTGATGAATGAAATTGATTCCAGCAGAGTGCTACCGTGTTAAGGAAAAACGCCGTATGAGCGTTTGGGAGTTGCCAAATTTCCTCCGATAAAATGATTATTTTGTTAAAAAAGTCATGCGTATTTTTCCTTGAAATTCACGGAAAAAATGAGTTAGGGTTGAGGACTAGTTTCTGCCCTTCAACACTACCGCGCGGTACCTGATTTCGCAGTCGTAAGCCAAGGTAGTGCTGAAGCCTACCTCGCGCTTGCGTTCCACGCTAGATGACCCGTGACGTTCAGAAACAGATCTGGCAGCGCGTAGGCACAGAAACAGAAGGCTCCAAGGATATATCCGGCAGGGCTGAAGCCTACTTGATGCAAAGTTGCCAAAATGTGCGAAAAAATCTGATTACACCTGTAGAGCATAATTTCATCGCGCACAATATAGTTTTTTCAATTATTTTTATTTTTTTTTAATTTTTTATTTTTTTAAATTTTTCTTGCAGTTTATTTGGCTTTTCTTCCTGTTTTTTTTTTTGTTGCTCAGGAAGCCATAGCTAGCTATAGACACGAGTTTTTACAAAGAAATTATTTGATTGTCAACGGGCATCAGGGGGACTTTTAGAACATTCATGCCCCATAGCTCCGGCTTTCAAATTTTCAGGGATTAAGGTCGAGAAGAATCTGTTTCTGCAGATCCACTCGTCAGTTCGGTGAAAATTTGTCGCCACCACCGGGATTCGAACCCGGGATCTATGGGTCTATGTCAAGGAAAATCTGAGTTTTTGGGTGTTGATTCTTTCCTCATAGTATTAAACTATTACTTTAAATAAAGCGCCGGACTGGGCAACGCGACGCGGGGCAGCCATGTTTTCTTTCCTCGTCCGAGGCGAATACGATGACGTAGTCGAGCAGTCCACGGCGCATACGCATCCCGGACATTCTAGCCTTCCGCAAGAGAAATTCTACTTGTGGAAACAAGCTTGCCGTGTGTGTTGCAGTCAAGCGGCGGGTAGGCGCTACGGACAGCGAGAGGTAGCGTTGACAAATACATGTTCTGTTCCTCAGGACTACCGACCCTAAAACTACCCATAGGTAGTGCCGAACCCTACCCTGATTTTTTTCCGTGTTTTCAGATTTTCCTTTCTACGAAGCTATTTTCAGGACCCCCCCCCCTCCACAAATCACAATGTGAACTAAGGGAGGCTTCCTCAGGAAAGGAGGTGTTCAGGAAATCACTATAAATAACTCTCGTAGAATCCTATGGAGAAATGTAAGTATTCTTCCATAAGAGAAACTCCGTTTTAAAGTCATAACTGTAAAGTTCTTTTCTCGGTTTGATCTCGATATGACTTGGTTTCTTCCTTCGGAACTCAGCCTGTTTTGGGGGCACGGCGCTTTTGAGTTTTGAGTCGCGCTTTGAGTAGCGAGGAGGAAAGTTTCCGCCACAGCCAGCTACTGTGATTATCAAATCTTGGTCTAGGGATGGAAAATATTGACAAAATGACTTCCAGCCCGTGCCAACTTACTTACTACTCGAAAAGCCCTGTTGCCTAACTGATGATTCGCCGGAAATTTTCTGAGTAAAATTTTATCAAAACGTATCATCCATGATTTATGCGGAGAGTGAAAATTAAAGCGCTATCAAGTGTTGCTTGGATTGTGCGACTGTCACTCTCATTTAACACGGCTTTGATGTCACAATAATTCTCATCATTACATCATCCCAATAAGAAGTTTATGAAGGAAGGACATTTATGTTATTTTAAAAAAAGAAACTATACCAAAATTACGACACCTCATGGTACTCAACGGGTTTTGAATTTTATTTATTCACATCTTCGGTGAAGTAAGTAAACATTTAGAGAGGATCACGTCAAGAATAAGGTGATAACGGAGATTATGGATAATGAATAGACCTTTGAGCACGATATTATGACGAAACAACTTATATGGTATGTCTATCTGTAGAGAATAGCAGAGGAAAGATTGCGTAAGAAAGTCCTGAAGGAAGGCGCAGAGGGTGCCAAATCAGAGGGTGGAAGCATGGGATTCACGCAAAAATGTTAAGGTATTCGAATCCTGAAGGATTAAGGTTTGACGAGGAACAATTTCGGTCCCGTATTGTTGAGCGACAGGGAGTGCTATGACGTGACATGTATTTATACATATTGAGTGTTCGTCATATATATGGATAAAATTATGAAAAAATGAAACAAGACGACGGTTCCAACGTTAAGACGTTGGAGAGCGTTCACCGTAGCACCTCGTCAATATGTAAAAGTGGTTTTGCTCGGACGGAAGAGAGCGCTGCAAGACGCTGTTGAACTAAATGTGGAGCGTAACCTAGGAAACATACATCTATATAAGAAAACTTGTCTTCATAGAGTAAAATATAGGGGTCATTAGTGCAGGGGTACTTTGTACCCAACAATTTTTCTATAACTACGACGATAAAACTTGAACGATCCTTGAAAGAGTCATTAAACAAAAGCAAGTTGCAGAATTTTAAATGTAAAGATATTAATTTCTCAAAGACAAGCCTACAGGCATTGCATAAAGTGGACAAAATAGGAGAAAAAAGGTAGAAATGGTATATTAAAAAAATGAGGAAATAGGTATTGCTTCCCGCCACGAAAAATGGCGCCGATTCCCATGAAGCAGTGCGGGCCTTTACCAATGGATACATTAGTGACATACCCGATGCAAAACGACGGGAAAGAGCGTATATTGTGTGAATTTCCTCTTGAAAAGTGTATTCTGTTGACTGTATATTTTAAACGCGCGCTAACGCCTAAAAACCTAACCGGGATACTTCACGCATTGCGCAATGCGTGAAGTATCCCTGTTAGGTTTGTAGGCGCCTATGAGCGTGTCACGCTGGTTGTCCGCGCCGCGAAGTGCCACGGCGCTTCAAGCAACTATTTCGCGATAGAGGTGTTGCACAATATCATACGAAATTGAAGGCACCCCAACGCATCAAGTCTGACAGGCATCCTTTAAGATTACGAGCTTTCCTCGCAAAATAAGTCAAATAAGTTACACGAATAATGGCGCCGATTCCCATGAAGCAGTGCGGGCCTTTACCAATGGAATCATTAGTAACATACCCGATGCAAAACGACGGGAATGAGCGTACACTACTATCGTGGTGAACGCTCAAAAAATGTATGAATGATAAATAATAAATAAGTAGGCATTGAAACTGACGATTAAAAAACTGAATAAAAAAGAGAACTAGGGACAGTTAAAAATTAATTGACTAGCTAAAAAGTAAAGAAAAAAATTAAAAAATAAAATAAATTGAATTGTTAAAAGTTACAGAGATGTAAAAATATTTAAGCGTTTAATTTTAAGTCAGTTTTATGACTTTTGCTGCACCGAGCTAATTTTTTATGTCCTTCAAATAATCACGAATAAAATCCAGTAACGCAAAATAACGTTGCAACCACGCGAATGTTATTCCTAGAATTAATAAAAACATCAAAGGATGGCTTGAAATTTACAGAAAAATCTTTGAAATATTGCACGTGGTGATAATACTGCCACATTGAACTAAAACAGGAATGAATTGCCGTTGAAGCTGAGAGCTCCATTTCAGCGGAACTTAATTCACGAGTACAATTAAAGATATTTCAAAGAAGGAACTCGATTTTTATTCTTCTCTCTCTTTTGTGGATGGTTTTGAACAGTACAATGGATAAACTTCAAAATCAATGTCTTATCAATTTTTCACCGGAAAATTTTCCACACAGTCGTTGCAACTCTAAATTTTGCATATCATTGCCAGTATCGTTCTTGTGAGTCGCGCTGTTTGGCAACACTGTAATGATGCTACACGGCTTTCTTAAAGTCCGAAGTTTGTTATCGCTAACGTAGTTATACATTCAGCGTTGAATATAGGACCAGTCGTAGCTAGGCGTTGTAACCAATAAAGCAAGATAGCCTGCAATTTTTTACGTATGCAACACGGACATCCTTGGAACACAAATAGTTGCATCTTGCATCTCGACGTTGCTATCAATTTGCTTTTCTTCCTTATAAGCCATCTTAATTCAATTATGTATAAGTCGTTGGTCTCCATGGGACTCAATTTCCATACTATCTGTAGAATGTGGTCTACTCAGAAGTATCTTAAGGATAGAAAGTTTAATGTACATAGGACACACTGGAGCAGATTACGGGTCAAAAAAGTTTCAAAGAGCCCCTTAAAATTCCGACCTTAATCACTGGTTCAACCGGTAATTTTGTCTAAATTGGCTGGGGAAAATTGAAGAAAAGTGGCTGCAGCGCCGAAAGCAGGGTTACAAACCCACGGATTTAACGCTTCCTCAACCAAGTTTTAACTTCATAATCTCAATCTAAAGATTAATTCAGGGTATTTCCCCACCGCTCTGTCCTCACCCCGATCAAAAAGTTTGGCACGGCAGGCGTCTGAGCCAGCCCGATCTCTAATTTCAGTTTTTTCAGTCGCTGGGAACTTAAACGCGCAACCTGAATCGTGAGGAGGGGGGAAAGGGGGCTCATTAATTTCTAATTTTGATGCAGAATCTCGAGGCGCCTCAGCTGGCTTACGGTTAGCAAGTTTCCCGCGGTGACGTTGTTTCTGGGACGAGGCAGGCTTAGACGAGTAACAAAGAAATGATGCTTGGAAATATCTCGCTACGTGAAATAAAATTCAAGGAATTCCATTGTGCTCATTTTTACCTTTTCCCGTACTCCTGGTACCCCAGAAGCATAGGTTATGAAGCAGCAATGAATAAATCTCTTGCACACAAGAGATACGGAGACATAAAGGAACCTCTGGTAAGAGAATCACCACGACCAAATGGGCCTGTTGCATGCAAGAGATACAGCCGTGCGAATAGACTTTTCAGAGGTTAAATGACACGAAAATTACGATGGTCACGTTGAAAAAGTCTGAAATACACTCCTTACTGCGCAATTTGCGCGTTGTTAGGAACGCGTTTTTTCAAATTTCCCGCGTCTGGGGGCAGTTTTCTAACGGAAACAATTAACGGCAACTCGCGGCTATTTCCGGTCAACTAAAACTGACAACATAACCTAAAAATCGGAGCTCGTGATATTGTGAAATGAAATGTAGGAGGATTGCGTTGGATAGTTAAAAGTCGATCGATTTGGTTACCGCATAAAGCGTATATGGACCACTGTAAGAGATCACGTTGGGCTTGTAAACAAACTGAAGGAAAAAATAACAACAACAACAACGACTCGGCAACTTCCGGAAATCACCGAGCCCGCCGTTTGCTCGTTTTTGGTGATTAGAAAACTGCCCCCAGACGCGGGAAATTTGAAAAAGCGCGTTCCTAACAACGCAAATTGCGCAGTAAGGAGTGTATTTTAGACTTTTTTAATGTGACCATCGTAATTTTCGTGTCATTTAACCTGCTTTAAAAAGTCTATTCGCGCGGCTGTATCTCTTGCATGCAACAGGCTCATTGGAAAAGTCTAAAATCCGCTTTTCAGCACATGATGAGAATGGGTCTATCGGACATGGGAGACACAACCAACTGAATTCTCTTTCCTTCGATAAAATTGCACTAAAAACATCCTGCACACGCCAGAAATGCCTAAATCCGCTTTGTGACGCATAATTTCCGTAGCCCATAAGCCCATACTGCCGCGCAACGCAAAAACGCCGTAAACGCCATTTTAATTTTTTTGGAAACATGTATCATATCAGAAAAACTTGTGTAGTTTGGGACAATGATTTTAAAGAATTCTTTCTCAATTACTATTAAGAATTTCACATGAAAATTTAAGGTGCATATGTAAAACCGTTTAGGTTTTATAAAGGGTTGAGTTCCAAAAAATGCGGGAAAAACATGATGGATTTACGGCGTTCTTGCTTAGCACGGCAGCATATACTGCGTCTGCGGGCAGATTTTTTTAGTTGCTTGCTATCAGGTTTTCTATTACAAATCTGACTTACCTATGTATGCTTTAAACTAACCTGAAGGCTTTCGTTTTGCAAAGGAGAGGGTGCTGAAAGTCTTTCAACAGGACTAGATTAATAGCGTTTAGGATACTTAACTTAGTAGTTAGTGTAAACTCTTTTTTGGGTTCAAAAATGTATCTAAGCACTAAACTTGGAAAGTATACGATGTTAATTTGCACACTCTAAAAAATCGCATCCTGAACCATGTTTTTTTTTTTTTTTTTTTTTTTTTTTTTTTTTTTTTTTTTTTTTTCAAATGTTCCATCTTTGCTCATTCTTCACTTCTAAAGAGAAAAATAAGGAGACGTTTTTTCTCAACAACCCTCGAATATTATTCCATAGAGCCTTCATTTCACCTTTCTTCTAACTCTTGGTACCTTTCCTTTTTTTTAAAAAAAAAAAAAATAAAGATATTTGAATAGGAGTATGAGGTTATGATGTTGAACAGCAGGAAGTCATTTATTGCTGTGGAAGAGCGTCAAGTCAAACAACGCGATTACAAGAAGTTGAGGTATACAGGTGGTGCAACATTATGATTTCCCCCACGGTTCATTTACACTAAAGACCGTCTGTTGTCATTGGGACAAGCTGGAGCTTCTTTTGGGCTCGCTCATTCTCCTGCCTTTAATTGCGCATGCAATCTTCCCCCGTTATCTTTTGATAGCGTATTTCCTACACGCTTCTCTTCTTTTTTTCGCATTCTTTTCCACTCCCTTTTATTTGTTGACAAATTGTGAATACCTGGCAACGTCTTTACCCCAAGTTTATCTTGTGCTCGTTACATCGGCTCCTTCTAGACATTTTCGCGCCAGAGCAACCCCTCCCCAACCACCATCCCCCCCCCTTTCCCCGCGACCGACAAAGCGGACGGGGAGGAAAATCTTTTCAGCAAGACGTAAAGGAACACAATCAAGTCTCCTTTCCGGGCTGCTTTATTTTAATGGAAAAAAATCCTCCTTTGCGACGCAAATTAATGATGAGAAGAAATGAGATTCTTTGACGCGGCGGGAATCGGCGCCGCACTTACAGGTGATTTCCTTTAGTTTGCAATTCTGCAATACTTCGGTAATCTTCAGACTTGAGTTATGGTAGTTCTGTTGACGTATTCAGGTCTGTCTCCGTTTAGAAAATTTGGCTGATTGTAGAGGTGGACACTGAAAAAAGTTCGGTCATACGAAAAGATCGTTCGGTTTTCCATATCATCCCAACTATTCGGTTTGTCGAACTGAATTTTCGGTTTGTGTAACCAAAAATTTGGTTCATATGACCAAACGTTGTTCGTCAATTCATTCCACCGTTGAAGTTCGGTTACAAAAACGGAAAGTTCGGTTTGACAAACTGAAAATTTCGTTTGACAAACCGCATTAGTTGGGATGACATTGTACACCGAATTTTGATTCAAACGGCCGAACTTTTTTTCAGTGGACTCTTTTGAGGGTTCCTTAATAACTACCGCCACGACTGTTTTTTCTTTAAACTGAAGAAGAAATGGACTGCATTTTGCAATTTAGAACTATAAATTCTGGCTCCTCTGGAAAAACACGTATATGCATAGGAAAACTAATGGCACATACGATGTTTTTAAACCGGGCTAGAATCTATAGGTCCGAATTGCAAAATGTGGTCCAAATGTCGATAGCAGGGACTGACCTTCAGTTTATAATCAAAAACACAGGAAAATGCGGAAACAAGGCTAAAATACCTAAGGCTAAAAAGTTTTTTAGCCTTGTTTCCGCATTTTCCTGTGTTTTCGATTGTCGTTTCCGTTTTGGGCTGCTTTTACAAGTTTCTTTGTTTCCACTTCAGTTTATATTGAGTACTGATCTTTTTTGGTTCAGACACCCAAAGTATTCGGTATTGGGTGCCTAAGAATCCCGGTATGGTGAACCGAAGTTCGGTTTCTGTGCGACCAACAATTTTGGTTCCCTAAACCGAAAAAGTTCAGTGTCCGATTCGAACCAAACTTTTCTCACCGTACAAGGGAAGTAAAGCATTGATGAACTTAGAAATCAGTTTTCGGGAAAACTAATAACATTAACGCGTTATTCGCAAACTAAACAATGGAATTAGAGATTAAATAGTTTCGCAAAGTAAGAGAACTCATTTATGCTATTCATCAAACTGACGATTTGGCATTTTGCGACCATGTAATTGTGATAGATAAACGTTAAGGAAACTAAGGGAAGCTTGGCTGTAGAGATATCAGGTCTTTGAAGTGCAAAGCTAGACGGCTCATTAATTTCATTTCTAGACTAAGAATCTCGATACATGGGTCCTTTTTCAAAAGGCCCTTTGTACTCAGAGACCATACATTTTAGAGACCCCTCCCCCTCTGCTAATCTCCTATATGTATAGTTTTACGGTTACTTTCGATAGCCAACGTTCAGATTCGCATCTTGATGACTGTTGAAGTGAGCATTGAGCACTTCGTGTAGCAAGCCTAACCTAATTTGCAAAAGCGCACTTTGCAAAGTGCGCACTGCGACATTCATCACCTATCATTTAGCGAACTTTATGCTCAACAAGTTACACATCGGTCATCATTAGACCGAAAGTAGTATGGAGCCCCGCATTTAACTTTTGCCAGGGTGACCACTAAAACAGGCTGGCAAAAAATCAGTACTTTTACAGTACTTTCTCAGTACACACCCAAGAAATTCAATACCTCCTAAACAGACAAACTCAGTAACTTTTTCAGTACCTCCATTCGAAGGCATTCAAAAATTTGAAATTCTTGCTCGAATTGTGACAAAAATGACGTAGAAACAAAATTTCATTGGGGACTTGATGATTAACTGACTGCACAATTGCATACGGTCAAATTCTATACTCTTAGAATCAACGCGCAGGGGATTCCATACTTTCCAGTGGCGAGACATGAATGATCGATTCTCGAAATTTCCCCGTTTGCAGCTATGGTAAAGAATCGATTATTAAGGTGCTCGCTGCGAACACCCTGTTAATCGATAGGTTTACATAGGTTTAAATGGCAGATCAATCGATATATCGCGAAGGACGCCACGCCACTGATACTTTCCAGTCTTTATTAAAAAACACGCGTGGTATGAAGGAAAGAATTCCGGACTCTCTGCGGAATTTCCGTATTTTTTCAGTACTTCCGGACCGCCCTTAAAAATCAGTACTATTTCCGGACTAGTAGACACCCTGTTTACCCACCCGGTTACATTACGCGCATTACTAGAGTGGGATCTCTACAATCTACTAAAATGTGGCCAAAGGTATTAATGAAATGCTATTTAATGACTCCCAATTGGACTGCATTTTGCAATTTGGAACTATAAATTCTGGCCCGGTTTAAAAACAACGTATGTGCCATTGGTTTCCTTATGCCCATAAGTGTTTTTCCAGATAAGCCAGAATTTATAGGTCCAAATTGCAAAATGAAGTACAATTGGCAACGTAGGATCCGGGTGGGCAACAAAGCGCGAGGCGGGAAATCGCTTCCCCACACAAGCCGCTCGGCGCTGCGTGGCATGGCAAGAAAATCTGTTTATTAAGAGCTAATGTGGGGACAACTTCGCCCCTCCCCCAAATCGCTCGTCTCCCTTTTCTTCTTTTTCATTCTCCCGGAAAAGAGATCGACCAGCGAGCACGACCCAGGCTGCGGAAAGCGAGAAAATCTCAGCTCGACGGCTGGTCTCTGATCCTTAAAGAAGTTTCTAAGTAAGATTGTTCCGATAGAAAAACGGTTGGTAAAGATTTTATTCGATAACAATGCCCACCTGACCTTCGTTTTACGGACTCGGGTATTACAGACCTGAGTCTTTGACTTCCGAATTAAAGGGCGAAGAAAAAGAATGAGAGATAAGAAACGAGGAAGAGAAATGAAGAGAGAAGGAAAAAGAGGTAGAAGAACTGATTTTTCCTCCCTCTCTTCCGATTCTCTCCTCCTCTTTTTCTCCTCGTCCTTTCCTTTCTTTTTTTCTATTCTTGCTCTTCTTCTCCTTTTTCTCCTTCTTTTCTCTTCTTCCTCTTCCTTTTCATTCTATTTCTCTTAATCCTAAAAAACCTCATTGCTTGAAGCTCGGCAAAAATAATTGACCATGGGCCTCGGCGCTCGGAGAGTGGAAATTCAAAATCTGATAAGCGTCATCAGATGTTGTGTATCTGTTTCTCTCATGTGGATGGATTTTATCGAAACGCACCTAACTCTATCAGACGCGGCTTAATTATCTTAAATGTTTTATTTTTTGCACAAAAAACCAAGCAGGGAAACTTTACATTTTTTTAGTATACTTCATAATCTAGGTTAAAGTCACAGAGAGAGGGCGTTTACTACTTCAGTTTTCAGTTTGAAAAATACAGCATAAGAAATAATTCGGCAACGTAGAAGGCAGTCAGGGTGCTTTTAGTTCCATCGGTCTATTCAATGGGGATCCAGTGGACGAAAATTAACAATTTTCATCGAAAAAATTAAATTGCGATTTGCGAAAAATTTTCCAAAGAAAATTCCATAAAATGCAGCAGGTAAGATTTTTCAATATGATGTGCAATTTTCGTGACTCCGAATGGTGCTTACGAAATACTGAATTTTTACGTCTTATTTGACAAAATAAACGATTTTATTGTCAACTTTTGACGCTTAAATTTAACTTGCATTTAAGCAAGAGGAGCGTTGCTCCTCCAAATTGAAGACTCTGAAAAATATCGCGTTAAATCGACGCAAGAATTCTGTCACAGCAAAAATTTCACGCTGAAAAAGCAGGATCTCCTTTTTTCTTAACCAGTATCTCTATTATTCCAAAAAAAAGTTAGGCCCTTTTAAAGAGCTTTCCCGTTAATTCAATGAGAATTCCTCTCGCATCCAATTGAACCGGAACATCTTTCTTAGTTCAGAGAGGGAAACTGAGAAAGAGTAAGAAGGACAGTAATTCGTCGTTTTCCTGGCCAAAGAACGTAACTAAATTTCCATGTTGCCTAATTTCCCTCGCAAATTGCATTTTTACCGAGAGAATCTTGGTTATTGCTAACTGAAAATTTTAAGGAGTTCTCTTCTGATTTCAAGCAAAAATCAGGCAAATCTTAGACAAAACTTGCACAGGTACATTATTGCAAAAAATCAAATAGTTTGAGTAAATTTTGCAATCTTGGAAAACGATTACGTTCCTTCGTCCAGGGAACTACGTATTTACACGCCGAAATCATAAATGACGCAGCACATGCTTCTGTTGCTCCTATAAATCCACTGAAAAATAAGAGAAAATAGAACGAAATCTTTCACGAGCCCCATTCTTCGCACGCGGCGAGACGTGAGACGGTTGACTGTTTCACCGCGACTTTGTTGACTATAGGACCCAAACGAGGAACCCACCCATCGAAGGGGGTAGACGGCACGCGACAAAAACCGCTTCCCGGTATTGGGGTGACGATGGAGGCATTCGATGTCATCGATTTCCGGGCGTCGGGGTAAACAGGGCGAAAGGGAGGTGTAAAGAAGGACCTGCAAATTCGACGAATAGCTTTTCAGCCGACGAATGGCGCTTAAAACTCCTCGACGCTAGTCGGCTGTAACTTTAGCTTCGGTCGGCAATCCTTCCGTCGTTCCCAAACGAAATAACGTAGCTACATCTCAACGTTACAAATCTTTCACTCGCAAATCGCATTCTTATCATTAAACTAGTGGGCTCGAAAATTCCACAAGTTTCTCCTCTGATTAACAGGTAAAATCAGCAAAATTTTGGGGGAAAATGAATTTTTCAGTCAATTTTGCAACATTGGAGTGGAGTTAAGTTACTTCGTCTGGGTCTTGACGCTTTGTCTCTGGAATTAAATTTTGAACGAAGCTCTCTCTGCTCGAGTCGAACCGGTGATGTTCGGTTTTGACATGAGCCACTTTGACAGTGCTCTTACGTTAAATTACTCGAAACAGTAGGCAAACTCTGTCACAGGGATAGTCGGCGAGGCTATGTTTTAAGTTGGTTACCGACTAGGTTAGATTTTAAGTTAGTTACGTTGGAGGCTCTACGCTTTCAGAGTAGCGCCCGCTAAGTGGGGTCAAATAAGTCCTTGAAACAAAGAATGCCGATTTGCGTTAAAAATCTGATTAGTGGCGTTAATGTTTTTGGTAGCCCTTACGGAGAATCTGAATGATAAAAGAAAGAGTTCCGCCTCTAAGTTGCGCTGTTCTGGCGGTCTTCGTCTTAAAGCAATCATGATTGAAAAAATAATCTACAAACTAGTTTAAGGAACTGCTCCATAAAGTTCAGCGGCATTAATGCTGAGTAGTAAGACATCGAATTTGTTACGGTTCATTCAAGATTCATATTAAAAACCAAAATGGATCAAGGATATAGATTTCTGTATAAAATGCACTCTGAATTTTATTCCAAGGTTTTTAGCATTTTAATCTCCGAAAATAGCCCGTGATATTGAAAAAGTCCTTCCTATAATGTATAGGACATTTTAAAAAAGAAAATTTAATAATAGTTCGTAATTCGAGGGACTCTTAATTCCAAAATATTGTAAGTCGAAAGTTCTGTCTGAAAATATATGAAACTTCGTACACTTTCAAAATTCGACTCTCTGCTTGATTATTTGCCGGCGACACCTTTACACTTCACACAGCCTTGTACTGACATTAAGTACCGGGCATTCAATTTTAATCTATTCTCATCACAATTTGATCGTGAAAATCAACGATAACTTTTGGAAATTGAACGCTGGATACTTGTGATGCGATATTTAAAATAAAGGAAATAACACGTAACAGGGTACATAACAATTAAAGAGGTGAATGAAATAACAGCATATCTAATACACGGCTAGATGCAAGAATATTACACTTGGTCCAAAGCATTCAAGTCGGTTTACTTGAAAAATGGAAGTCAAAAAAGATATATAATTTTTTATATATTGTTTCATATAGCACTCATTTCATTTATTGTGGGAATTTCATAAAAAGTATTATTACGAAATTTAAATTTTACAATAAACACAATAATTGCAAAGCATCTCGTTATGTAAAAACACATGTGTTTGACTCCCATTTCACAAAACGACATTGTCAATTTAGACCGAAATTTTAAGAAGCTTCTTGAGTTGGAATCTTTATGATACGATGTATGTGTATACTTTTGAATACCGATATACACTCGAGTTAATGTCAAAGAGTTTAAAGAAACGTCTTAAAATTTCAGTCTCGATGACGAATATCTACCTAAATCACGTAGAATAAAAACCTCGTGACGATTTCCTTCCAAATTTCCTTCAAAAACGAGCCTTTCGTAGCTTCGGAAAACTTCATACACAGAACCACGGTTGATGAAAACGAGGCATCAATTTGAGAATACTTCCAATCGCACTAATTAAACGGGAGGCATTTGAAAACTTCAAGGATGCCTTAATCACACCGCACATGAAAAATGTGAACGATCATAACAATGCTTCTTAACCGAAGTCCGAACTGGGTTCAGATAGACTTTTGCGTACTGAGTTATCAAAACAGCGCGGCACACAAAAAAAGAGCCCTCGTGCTTTCAGAACACACATTTTGTCACAAACGGTACTTGGTGAACAAGTCGCTTCAAGTTGCCGACGACAATACACATGAGGTTGTATAAAAACGAAAACAACCCCGCGAACGGAAAATAAAATCGGGCAATAAACGAGACAAAGCGGCAAAGATTTTAACTTCACAGAAAAACTGATTTGGCAGTAAAATGATAAGCAATTTTTTAGCCGGATTCACGCCTGACAGCACACTTTAGGTGGCGAGTTAAATGACATCATAGGATCACACTAGTATGAAAAAAACTAAGCATAAACGGTCGAGCTTATCCATCGCGGAAGAACGAGAAGACACAAGTTTTCCACGCGGTTCGCACGTTACTCCTTGGGGCACCGTTGAAGCGCGACAAGCGTGCTGTCGTTGGGAACCAGCGCGTGCGACTGAACTTCAGACCATGCTGATTTCAGCGCTTCTGCGGCAGGCGAGGGGGAGGGCGGCGGGTGAGGGGATTTTCACCTGCGAGAAAAGCGGGAAAATGAAGTTCACTCTCCCTTATAACCTGCACTTAAATCACCCCCCCCCTTTAACCCCCCGCCCCCGCACTGACCCTCACTCTCCATCGGGGGGTTGTTCACTGATCCGCGTGTCGCTCAAGCACACGGGTTAAAATGCAAAAAGCGGAATAGTTTTAGTTGATGATTCCAAGACTCTCGATACATATCGAGTATCAATATATCCTTCGATTATCAAGCGATAAAACGCGTGCGTCGAAGTTAAAGAGGCCGTAGTTACAATTGCTCTTCAACCAGCTCCTTCCCTCAGGATGTACCATATCGATGGTGAGACTACTGAACCACGTATCTCGGTTTGCGACGTTGCAGACCTCCCGTCATACTTCAATTTTCAAATGGAAAACTACTCAACGTAAATTCTTTGAAAATTCAAAGAATTAGTTTAGAGTTTGTCCTCTTTCAATAAACAGAATGAGAGCTAATATTTTTAAACATTACAAACGCGATAAGAGGTCTGGTAGTTTCACCGTCGTATACTTCACATATTAATTAATTAAGGAGAGTATAAAAGTACTCTTAACACATTATCATAAAATAGACAGTTTTAACAAATATCGCGTAAATTCAAAAGATTAACTTTGAAAATAGATTATTCAAAGGGATTGTGATTGTATGCCGCTAAAAAAATTAAAAGTACAAATGGAAATTTGTTGCAGGTTTTGCAAATTTTAAATTAAGTTTGCACGTCCCTTAAAATCCTTCAAAATTACATACTTTTTCGTCCTTCCTTGTTTGATTTGTTGCGGTGTTAATTCAATAGAATCCTCTGCAATGATTTATTACTGAATTAAATCTGTCAAATTTTTCGCGAGATTCGCCAAATTACAATTGAATGAAACGTACTCCGGAGTCAATGATAAATTTAATTTTCCTGGATATTTCTAAAGGGTGGGGGAATAAACTCGTCTGGATGGAAACAATGTCTTGCAATCAAAAGAAAATTAAATACATGTAAAAGATAATTTTTTTATAAATCAAAGAGAATTTAATGTAATTTGAAAAAAAAATGCAAACCGTTTTATTCCAGAGATTTTTCCCTCTCAAAAAGGCAAGGCAGACTCAGTATAAGATGAGATTCTGTGGAGTCTCCACCGAAGTCCAGGAGATCCGGTGACAGTAAGCTTGGCTTGCGTTATTTTGTCGAGGAGCAGAGGGGCTTTCGAGGTGATTGATATTTGTGCGTATACTGGTCATGGTCAATCGATACGATCTAACTCGGGTCCCCGCGTCTGAAAAAAACGTCCATCTCTCTCATCCTCCCTCAGTTTCTGCTCATGCTCATCTTATTTGTTCACGGATTTTCCAGCCTCCTGCTTGACACGCTCATTTCGGTGAATTGGTTTCGATGTCACTTTACTCTCTGAATCTTGTAAAGTTCTTCATTAAAAAACTAGCCCCCCCCCCCATTTTGGCGCACCCCCAAATCACTTATCGTGCATAAAGAGACTATAGATATGGTCATCCATGCAAATTTTGAATGAAATTGAACAAATAGATTTTGAGATATGGCTGTACATAGAAAAAGGGTACGCCTGACGAACGGACATACATTTTTTCAAGTATGTTCTTTTTCTTTTTACTCTAGGCACCTTGAACGCCTAGAAATGATGAAAAAAAAATTGTTTTATTTTTGGACGATGACAATGCTTCCTCTATCTGCGAGAGGAGCGAAAAAGTAAAACGTTCGATCATGTAAATCAAACGTTCGGCGTTTAAAAACGATCGATTTTCGAAATCCCGGGTAAGAAAGGCGAGTTCCTTTTTTGATGCCACACATGACGTGTGAACTGTCACTTCCGACATAGATTGAATCATGAGAATGCAAGTTGCCTCCCGAAGATTTCACGTGGAAAATAATCAACGATGGTATGAATCAAGGTGAATTTGAAATACTTACTGCGATGAAGTGAAGAAATCATAAATTAATATCGGCGTAATGTTCTTACCTGGAACAATAAAGCATCATCATATACATGTGTCTGCTCAATTAACATATTTCACAAACGTGGAGAAGGTTTATTGCCTAATTTTTATGGTTAACACTTACTGCGTTTGTTGCCAATCTTACCATGTTAGAAGTATATGCTCGAAAAAGTTATTCCTGGCATAAAAAATCGGTTGGTAAACATTACAAATTACATTACAAACATTACAAATTGTATACGAGTACTTGAAAAGCATATTATTGGTAATGTTAAGCTAAACTTGCTTGAGATATCAACCTTTCTTTTCAGTTTTAACCTCAGACAGTTCTAGGATACCTGCAAGAGGTAGGAATAATTTCGCAGGTATCTCACTATCTTATAAAATTACTTTGTTTAACGTTATAACCGAGGAGAATTTAAAAGAAAACGCTCCTCAGATCTGCTGAGGAAAACGAAATTGATAAACAGAGTAGAAAACGGCACAGAAATAGCAATGGATCAGTTGCGCTAATCACAGAATAGTTTGGATGGTTTAAACTCAAACATGAGCAAGAAATATTCATGTATGTTAAAACGTTAGAATAATGCTGCCGTGCTAAGGAAAAACGCCGTATGAACCTTCAGGCTTTGCAAAATTTCTTTTAATAAAACACAAATTTCTCGGTAATCTAATGAATATTTTACTTTCAATTTTTCAGAGAATTTTGTTCGTATTTTGGTCTAAAGTTCCTGAAAATTTCAAGGAAAAATAGTCACAATTTTCCTCCAAAATGAACATGTTATCAAAGGAAATTTGGCAACTCTCGAATTTTCATACGGCATTCTTCCTTAGCACGGCGGAATGGGTCACTTGCGCTAGTTACAGAATCGTGTTCTGATTGTTAAAGTATTAGACTCGCAAAAAATAATAAGAGCAGTTCAACACGAGTAAGGCAAATATAAACGAAGTAACGCTCATTGAAAATTGAAAAACATGAGCCGCCGGGTTTTGCTTCAATTCCATCCTGATTTCATCAATCGGCGATACACAAATTTTGCACTAGTCGCAAGACGTAAAACACAAATGATACCAAGGCGGAAGAAATCACGGCCTGCCTCATGGCGATCAAAAGAGGATCTTCTGATTATAGCGCCTTGATGCAACTATTCGGGCTCTATGGATGTCCATGTTGCATTCTAAAAAATTGAAGGCGTTTTGAATTTGCTTGTCAGCTCTTGCGCAGGTGTAAACTTTATGGTCTGATCAGAAAAGCGGTTGCATCTCGTAGTTTTAATGGACGAGGACGTCACTAAGCGGAATGAGCTTAATTATGCCCGACGTTGCCTGATTTCCTATCATAATATTTTTTATCACGAGATTGCTAAGCAACAACCGGCCTTGAAATTTTGTAAGTATATTCTTCTTACTCTAAAAGAGATGATCGCCAAGAGCGGCAATTTCACCAGTTCCGTCTCTCGAAAAAACGGTGTGTAACGTTATCCACCGTGGTGGTAGATATTATAGTTCCTTTCACCGTGGAATCATCGAAAATACGCTCATTTGAGTCATTACTCAACTTAAAATACACACAAGAAAGCATGGTGGAAGAATCTATGGTATAGAGTATACACTATCACGGTGGAGGATACGCCATGTCCTTTGGAGGGACGATATTTTCGTTCTTATGAAACGTAGAAACTTGTTAATTGGAGGCAAATTAATATTTAACCTGTTACCTTGAAACCATCAGACACGATTTCGTGACAAACGCAACAGGCCCATGCTCTTCCTAAATGTATATTATTACCTCAATTATCAGTTGAACGAACTGGACTGGTAGAAATGGCACAAATTAAAGTATTAACTAAACTAAAGTATTAACTTGTATATGAACGAACTTCACTTAATTTCAATGTTACCAAATTTCCCCAATTTCGGAGAAGGGAAAGGTAGAAAGGGTAAAAGACATATTCGTCGTTTTCCTCGAGAAAGAACGTAACTACATTTCCATGTTGCGGAATGCCCCCCTGCAAATTACATTTCTACCAGGATACACATGGACATTCCTCCCTGAAAATTTTCGAGACTTTCCAAGTCATCTCGCGCAAAAATCAGTAAATTTTTTGACTAAAATCGCACAGGTCTGTATTCACTTGGACGTATTTCTGCCAAACGGAACTATGTGCATTATGACGTGAGCCCTGTTATGCATATATTCTTATGGCTCTCAGGGCTCATGTCTTAATGTGTATAGTTCCGTTTGATAGAAATACGTTCGTTTATGTAAAGAATTAAATCGTTTTAGCCAATTTTGCGACCTTGGAATGGTACAACGTTTTTTCGTGCGGGAAACGTCGCGTAAGGTATTACAGTTTATTTATTGCAGTTGCGACTATCTTTACTCATCACCGATGACGTCACAATGTTTTTGGATCATTGTAAAAATCTGCTTACCTTGATACGAAGGGCCAATCAGACTCAGTAGACGCAGGAGCGGAGGTGGAACGACAGGGTTTCTCGGAGCCGTGACGGAGGTCGCGATCGCCGTGCCAGTCAAGTCGCGGCATTATCTTCAGCGTTATTGGTCGTCGTCGCAGTGAGTAATCTGCACACATCGAACCCATTTTAAATCAAGAGTTTCAAGAATAAGTAACATGATAAAAGACAAGAGAACAGTGTTACGTCTAACACTGTCCTGAAAGGAAATCAAAGCAAGAAAAAACCAAAAATTAGAATGGAGCCCAAGAAAATATAAGACTCAAACCACTAAAATACCGTTACCTATAGAGTTGATGCGAGAGTATGGGCATGTCAGTAATTTGGTAGTTAGGTCATGGAGCTTTTACGGCTAAAAAGGCAGCCAATCTGCGAAATCAAAAGGTCCGGAATTAGTTATTATTACAATTGTTACGACCCATACTCGTTTGTGAAGCGCGTAGTTTTTGCATTTTACTCATTTTTGCACAAGGACGCTCATCTATGCACATTCTTGGTCATCTTGGTTCGGTATTGGAATCTGGAGATTGAGGGCTCCTTGGATGGCAGGCGGGGCACCTAGGGGGGTTGGGCTTCTTGAATGCCAGGTGGGGGGCTCACAAATATTTCTAACCACTTTTAACCACTTTCGTACTTCACCACGGTATATAAAAAAAATATCTGTGCCATATCGGATTTTGGCCACTTAAAAAAAAAAAAAAAAAAAAAAAAAAAAAAAAAAGATTTTGTAAAAAAGTCGGGATTCAACCACCCTAATATGCATGTCACTGTGCCCCACCTCTCCTCCTAGATCCACCACTGTAGTTCTCGCCCTAACTGGCGATTCTTGAAATTTGGCAACACTATTTCTCCTGCATTTAAATCCATTGAAGATATAGATTTAAGTTGCCCCACCAAAAATCGATTGTTTTACACACATTTAAACGGAGGAAAAACAGTGTTGCCAATTTTCAAGAATCGCCACTGCATATGGGCCAGTCCGCGTATAACCGAGTTCGTCCGTAAAACAGAAATCTGAAATTTTCGCCTTGCACAGAGCTTGGTTTTCTCTCAATTAACATTTTTAGATGGAAGAATGCAGCTCTATCGAGGTAAAGTGCGATTTTTAAATAGCGCGGAGTGAATCTTTTTGACGAGGTTGATGAGACTGAGGGATGCGGGCGAGACGTTGGAGGGGGGCATTCGAGAGTAAAAAACTGAACTCCGTCTCGGCAAGACGAAAATTGGCTCGAGGATCCTCCTTGAGAATGAATAAATTAATCTTTATCATTATCCGGTGAACTTCCGAATACTCGTTCGGTTGGCTTGATAATCGCTTTCGAAGCAATTATGGCCGAGCTCCGCGAAAAATCGTCGTTCCTCTGACGCAAGGGCGTACTTACACTTTGGAATGAACCCCATTTCCCTTGTAACTCCATGCTTTCTGAATCTCACGTTGAAATGAAATTAAGCCCTTACTTCAGGGAAGTGACGAATAGAGTATCCGTCGAGTGGCATAGGTACGTCTATGCTACCGTGCTACGGAAAAACTCCGTATGAGCCTTTAAACGTTGCACGATTTCCTATAGTAAAAATCGATGTCTTGGGAAAACCTATGAATATTTTTCTTTCCATCTCTCACAGAATTTTACTCTCAAGTTGTTCTAAAATATCTGAAAATTTCCTTGAGAAAAAAACTCATGGCATTCCTTAAAATTGAACACTTTATCTGGAGAGATTTGACAACATTCAAAAGTTCATCCGGCGTTTTTCCTTAGCGGCAGTGCGGGTCATCCTCTTCTCGAGTCTGTGCTCGGAACAATCCTCTAGAGAGTTTGAATAGGTCCGTAGCAAACTTCAGTTAAATAAAAACAAGAGTCGTTTCTCGCGAAAAATGCCTAAAAAATCACGATGACGCTAAAACGAAGTCTACGACTTCAGATACATCAGCGCATTTTTTTCTGTTTCATGACTCTGCATGAAAACTCGGAATGACTGCTACCATGTGGCGCGATTCCTCAAATAGAGATTAAGTACTTCTTCCTGTTCATCGCATTTCTCGAATCGGAAAATTAAATACGTGGGATTAAAAGCGTTGCGGTACGGTTGTTTTTTGGAGAGAAACAGCGTCATAAGATCGTGGGCGTCTTACGGCAGCGGCCATTTTGAGTTTTTGAGCGGAGTTGTAAGACTGGGGTGACTCGTCCGTATCAAGTTATTATCTTTGGAGGCGAGAAGCCATGCTTTTACGCAAATTGTAAGTCCAATAGTGAATATTCCGACTTTAATCGTATGCGTTCAGAGCCCTCTTTTTAAGCGTGCCAGTAGGGCTCGCTTTTTGAAATCACTCGGATGTACCATAGTACAGCACACCGATCAACCAATGCTATTCAACGGGTCGTCCAAATATTTTTTTCCTCGGACCCGTTTTCTTGTCTTTGAACCATTATACTGTCAAGCCCTGATGGTCTCTTACCAAAAAAACCGAATGAACTGCTAATTGGGAACCCTTGAGAACATTTTCCTGTCAAAACCGTATTATTTCATTTGACAAAAACCTCATAGAAGCTTTCTTACGCTCGGAGGACTCAACTCTAGAACCTTCTTTCCCGCCAAAACTGTTTAGCCAATGAGCGTCTTGCACTGCAAGTGCAATCTGTGATGAGCCTCGTGACTCTTTATACCATGTACTAACCGTGGCCCCTGCAGAAATACACTCAAACCACTGCAGTTATCTCCCGATATAGCTTTGGGTGTCAGGTTTCGAGCAAGGCAATAAAAGACGGCGAGGAGAGGGTCGCCTCGTCGAACCTATTATCTTCCACGCCCGATTAACCATTCACCGTGACGCCAGGATCCACCAAATTTTCACAAAAATTGTTTTCCGTCTATTTAGCGAGTTTTTCCTTACTTTCCGTTAAAGTAAAAATAAAAAGAGACCGCATTTGTAAAAATCGGCCGAATAGGAGAGAAGTTACAGTTCGAAATCCAAAGAGATTAACTCAACGCGATTTCGATGCACGGCAGTTCGCCCAAATCACGGTCGTGCGAAATGCCGCATATCAGCTTAAAATCAAGATAATTGGACGGAATCTTTAAAATCAATTTACATTCAACGTTCATGAATCAATATTTTCTCCCAAATTTAGCAAAAAGTACCAATTGATGCAAATAACAAAGACGTGAAAATAGTAGGTATGTGTCCAACATTTTAGTTATTCGGCACGCTTTTCCAACATATTCATGTTGGATTTTTCTGCTTGTTTTTCTTTTTTTTTTTTGTCCGTGAGAGATAACTCTTACTTCTCTCTGGCTAAAGTTAGCAATGGCGATAGCGAATGCAGCAGGTGCTTCCTACCCGAAACCAATTCCTTATTCCGAACCATTATTCCGAAGCCACTGCCAATTTGGCCCCTAAAGAGCCTCTAAAGGGCCCAGTGTCTAATAATCTCCTTAAAAAGGTACTCTGAAGAGGTAAAGGATCTAGCTATTTGATACCCATGGGTACTTAGCCACTTGCTGCACTGAGAAAGGTGTAATTTCCTTTACAATTTTCATGAACATGATTGTAACCTTTCTTATCCATCAGCTCCTTTTTATTTGCTTTTCACAGTTGCACGCTTGCTCAAATATTATTTCTTTTTAAAAATCATGATCTCTTTAAGTTCCTTTTATTGTATAAAGAGATTGCTTTGAGCGTCTATCTTTGAGGCATTTGAAACTGGGTTTATTGAAACTTTAGGAAATAGTTACTTGGACATTACGATCTAAATGCTGCATAACATTATGTAAAATAACCAACTTATTTCTCGGTTATACTTTAAAAAAAAACTGATGAAGTTAGAGTTTTATTAAAAATATACAAGAGTCAATTTATTTTAAGGAGGGATACATCAAGATTTCTCGTACATTAGCCCCTTCATGTGTGGAAACAAGATTTTCGAACAGGTGCGAAAACGAATTCAACCCTTAGGGTCGTATTCGTAGTCGTTCCTTAAATATTAAGGCTCCTTTAACCAATGCATTTCTCATAGCCTAAGGGTGTCTTAATGTTCAAGAAACAACTATGAATACGACACTCAGCATGCAACATTTGTACAATAATTGGTCCTACCAGAGGCAAGCCGCCTCTCCTGCGGGCTGATTGTTGAAATTGATAGACAAAGATATAGACAAAGAAGATATGAGGAGTATGCAGCGATCCTATTGGTTGATTTTGGCAGTTCTTATGGACTAAAGGAGAAAATGATGGACTAACTAAAGGGTCTTTCGTTGGTTGCCATCTTAGTCCATTTCCTACCACCTTTGTCCATTGCAAACACCCGCACGGAAAAAATTTAGGAAGCATTTACCATACTCTGGTTAAAAAACGGCACAACCAGACAGTGTGATAATTTCCACCAAAATTACTGTCGCAATAAGGAAAAATCGTGTTACTTTCAAGCTAATTTTGATGAGAGTTACCATACTCTTTGGTTGTGCCGTTTATTAACCAAAGACGGGAAATGCTACCTAATTTTTTTTCCCCGTATCCACCAATAGGATCCCTCCATGTCCTTTTCGTCCATCGCTTTGTCTACCAATTTCAACGATCAGCCTGCTGATTTTCATATTTTAAATGACTTTAAGAGGAGGGAAAACCGCGGACATCTCGTGAGAATGACCACTGTGAAGAATGAAGACCAGAGGCGGATCCAGCAATTTGGCATCACCGGATTTCCTCCATTTAAACCTACGCTAAATAATCGATTTTTGTCGGAGCATCTGACCCCTCCAAAAATCGATACATTTCCATAGGTTTAAATAAAGAGAAAGCGATGTTGCCGAGTTGCTGGATCCGCCAATGATGAAGAGGGGCTCAAGAGGCGTCATCGGCGATTTGCTTCTGGAAGAGACAGAAGACGTGGAGCCAGTTGTGGACCATGAAGGCGGTGGTGAGGACCTCGCTCTTGTTGACGAAGACCCCGTTGATGAAGAGCCGGGCCAGGTAGAACAAGCACTGGAACATGATGACGAGGAACTGGAGGAGGAGCCACGGGAGGAGGAGGACGGGGTTGGCGTTCAAGGCGCCCAGGATCATGAGCGTGTAGTGCTCCACCTCGATGACGGAGACCATGAGCTTGAGGTCCCGCTCGAGCCGAGGGTGGACGGCGTGGCTCTTCCGGACGCGACCCCACAGCTTCTCCGGGAGGTAAGGCCCGCCATGGAGGATCCGCACTATGTCCAGCGTCGCGATGAAGAGGCCGAGCAGGCCGTAGCAGCTCACGAACTTCGCCGAGCCGAAGAGTGACGGCGCGCAGACGCCGGAGTAGGCTCCGGGAGCCGCCGCCTCCGGGGCCGGTGGGGAGTAACGCTCGAAGAAGCTCAGGGAACTCATGCGTCACGCGGGATGCATAACTCCCGGTCGTCTCCACGAACGATCTCTTAAAATTAGTCTCAAAGCCCCGACTAAAGTTCCGACTAGTTTTTCTCTATTCAAGATAGTTTGGATCTAGCCTGAGTACGTTAAAATGCGTCGTGTTCACCTAGCAGGGGGCTCTGTCACCGACCCTCCTTCTTCGCGAGGGTTTCGAACCTGACGGTTAAGTCCGGACAAATGCGCGCTGGTTTCTGACGCACGATTTGGTTCTGACAAAAATTCGTAAAAAAGTGCCGTGTGCACCGCACAGTTGGCTCCACGACCGCTACTCTACAATTAGAGGCGAAGTCTATACAAATATGTCTGGTTTCGAGAGATTCTACCCTGGCTAGAGTAGGTAAATCGCATAAAACACGAAGACGTCTCTGTTAGAGATCTTCTCTTCCTGCACGCATACGCTCTGAAAGAATTTCAAATTCTCGGGTAAAGTCTGGACGGGTGCGCACAGTTTTTTTCTACATTTGAAAAATTCGGTTTTAGCCGGGGTTGATAAAAATTAATCCTAAATTGTCACAAGAAATGTCGGAAGTTAGCTCGGCTATTACTTTCAAGTTACGATGTTTTTCACGAAAATCGATCCATGTGGAAACTCGGAGTATCGAGAGAGATTTTTGCAGAGACCGACACAGTTTAAAATGAAACCCTTCGCACTATCTGATTTTACACTCCTTATTCCATGTCGATCACGGAGAGAGTCACTGGCATAAACTTCACAAATCGATGGGATTCCCAGTTGGGAAAATCCGAGATAACAGCACAAAAATTATCCACGAATGTTGGTCCCGACGATACTGCCAAAATCAAACGAGAAATAGCTCACAGCATACTTAAATATATTTGTTTACTTTTGTCCAGCATAACCTAAGAATAATACTCCTGGAACATGCCTTCACTTCGATTCGTTCACTGAAGATTCACGCAAATCCGAGTTGTAAAATTTTTCATAATTATCAGGCAAATTTTTTTTTTTTTAAATATTGCCACGCAATTCTTGGTGCTACACGGTGGAGTCAACTTATTAATTCATGAGCGACGTGAGATGTAACCTATCAGACAACACACAGGTTAGGGAAGTATGTATTTCATAGACAATTTACAGCTGCAGAGAGCACGCCTATCACTCATCAAAGTGGCCATTTTTTACGTCTAACCTCAAATTTCTGACAGTGTTAGATATTTACCTCTAACTTTCGTATTCAATTTTCGTCTGTACTATATTCATTCTTTTAGGGAAAAATACATCATAAAAAAAGAATCAGATATTAAATTTTTCAAAGGAGGAAACCATCAAGTGTCAACCAACACTTGATAGGACAAGATAGGAGAGACGAATTCGGCCTCGTAATGCAATTTTTCTCCGAAATCTGATTGGCAGCATAAAGCGGATAATTGCAAGTTCACGCCTCGCGCAATCGCGCCTTCAATTTTTTAGACGCAACACAGGCATCCAACAAGCACGAATAGTTGTATCTTAGCGCCGTCGTCGTCAAAGCGCCTCCTTTCCCGTTTTGTATTTCTATGTTGTGCTTGTTTCTGTTTGTCTTGTTTATTTTGTAGTAGTGCTTCAGGGGCTACGTGAGCATTACGGCCAAAGATAAAGGAAATGTAAGCGGGCCTCATTTTTTAACTATTCTCCCGAATCTGAGTGTCACCTAATTGCATTGGCGGATCCTGCAAATTGGCAACGTTGTTTTTCTCCCTTTAAACCTATGGAAATGTATCGATTCAAGGAGGGGCCAGGTGCTCCAACAAGAATCGATTATTTAACATAGCTTTAAATGGAGAGAATCCAGTGTTGCCAAATTGCTGGATCCGCCTCTGCCTCATTGGCAACGTAGAGCAGTGGACGAGTTTTCGCCTCGCGGCATCACGCCTTCACATTTATAAATACAACACGGACATCCATCCAGCACGAATAGTTGTATCTCTGCGTCGTCATCAACCCGCGTAATGGAGTCTCTTACTCTGAAATTTGAGAAAAGTTATGGAGAAATTTGCTCAATATATAATAAGATGTGTCCAAATAAGAACATTTTGAGGCGGGGAAAAAATGTTGAAAGGTCTCTCAAGCGCCCTGAAGAACCCTAGAAAACCCAAGCCGGATCAAATTAACTCGATTATCTCTACTATAATTTAAAATGACCGATGAGGAAGGGAGGGAGGGAGGGAGGTAGAAATAGCGCCAGTATGTTACCAAGAAGGTGAAAGTTTCAAAAAAGCGTTTCTTACCTTTAAAAACATAAAAAACATATAATACTTCAAAAACTATCAAAATCAGTTTTTAATTACAGATCAATTTGATTCGACTTGCGACTTAGTGTGCCATGGGTGTCTCGGACATCAAACGGTTAAAAGTCTTTATTTCTCTACTTTTTCGCAGCATTTTTCCAGTCTCATGATGTATCAGCGATGAAACCGCAAAAATGCGTACCTTGGTAGTGGTGTATCAAAGTCTCCGCCCCCTTTTCCCTGTTTATGAAGAGACAGTAGCCATATCTTGGCTTAAAATCTGGCAAAATATGTTTCATATTGAGCATAAAAATCTCCAGGTTTTTCGGAGAAATTACGTTAAGTGGTTTGTCTTGTATAAATTGGACCGCGTCAAACAGAAAGGAACCAAGCCACATCAGCTATTGCCAAATTTAATTGGGCAATTTAATTTTTTACGTGAACTCAGTTGTGCGGTTTTTTGTGCAAATTTCAGTGGATTTTCTTGACAGTGCGAAGCAAATTCCTGAAATTTTTTTAAAGAAATCCGCACTAACGTTCTCTCGTAAAAAATAAAATGTCCCTGGTATTTGGCTATAGCTGATGTGGAAGTTCCTTTCTATTTAACGCGGTCCAATTATAGTATGACAGGAAGTCTACAACGCCGCAAACAGAGATGCACGTTTCGCATTAAAAAAATCGACCTGTCGTGAAGAACCATTTCAACTGTTTTTTTTTTTTTTTTTTTTTTTTTTTTTTTTTCCCCTCCCTTTTTCCTTTATTTTTCTCCTTCCATGGGTATGATAGTTTTCTCACCTGAGACAGAGCAGACGGAGTTGCGAGCGGCCATGTAGTATGGAGTAAGGAAGTCCTGAGAGGATGTATTCGGGATGGACATGCAGTGGCGTTCCTTTCGATGCGGAGTCTCCCTCTGTCGGTCGCCGGGGGAACTCAAGCCAAACGAGTAGTCCCGCAGGTGGTCCATAGAGGTCGGGCTGATCTCCGTTTCGCACGATATTCGAAAAAGGGGCGCAGGGCCCCCTCCCGCCCACCCAACTCTCTCCCCCTCTCCGTCACGCTTTTGGCTGTCGTACATCACGATTCCGAATCTGTTCAAGGAACCATCATCGCGAAAACGGACTCTGCGTCATAAAACCATCTTTGGCGATCTGAAACAAAAAAACAAAATCAAGTTGTTTTAATTAAGCTTGATGACAAGGAGTTAAGGTGAGAGACTTTCAAAATTCAAAATACGCATGGGTAAATTCGCATAATGACGTAACTCAGTAAACATAGAAGTCCTGGAATGCATACGGGAGACGTGCATGCGTTTGCGGAACTACCCTGGCTCCAAAGGAGGGCTTGGGGAATTTTCCTAGCTTTAAAGGGCGTCCAAGAAGCCTCCCCGGAAAATTTGTAAAAATGAGTCGTCTCAGGGAAAATTTTGAGCTGTTTTTGCTGAAACGTTTATTCAATTACAATTTCCGATGTTTTGTCGCGCAAATCCTTTTCAAAAACCCCCAACATTGCTTATGGGAGGGACCAAGTAGAGTTTGGAGGGGGGGCAGCTCTCCCCCCTGGTTCCGTCTATGCAAAGGATCACCTAATAAGAAAATACAGAAATTGAACGCGTGTACAGGTAGCGGGACGAGATTAAAAATTATTGGTGATGTTAAAGTGTTGAATTCTTGTCCTGAACTCTAAAATCGATGGTTTGCGATTTCATGCGATGCCCGTAAAATAATGAACCATAACGCTTCGCCGTGAAAAAACGCGTTTATCTCTTATCTAAAAGTTCAAATGGGCCACGTCATCCTCTTTTATTCACAAAACATAAGTGTGCGAAGGTCATTTATATTTTGATCAATAACCCTACAGATGTATGAATTTGCAGAATAGCTTCAATAACCATGTCATAGTGTGACGAAAAATAATCACAGAAACCAATCAAATCGCAATAGAATTCCCATGCTAATTGGTGACGTCATTGCAGTTTATCTGTGTTAGACTGGCCAAGAGAACGATAATGTAAAATTAATGCGTGCTAAAAAAAAAATAACTTCCTAGCAAGATAGATAGCATTAATCTAATTTCCGTTTTTTAAAATTTGTTTATTGTTAGTTCATAAAGTGCCTAACTTTTCTCGGAAAAAATATTTGATCGGGAGAAACGAGGCAATGTTGAAGTGCTCATGCGGCGTCAAAATATAACATGGGTCGTTTGAGTTCTATTATTCGATGCCGCGCGCTATTATTGTAACGGAAGTTCGAATAATCGCGACAAACAGTGCAGCCGGCGTTAAACGTACATTAGCTTAGTGTGCGCGGTCGGAGCACAGCCCATATCAGCGCCTACAAGACTGCATGAATACTTCTCGCATTGCGCCAAACGCAGTGCAGGCGGTTGGTTGGCCTTAAACGCATATTTTAGCGCTTAGCACCTACAAGAATGTATAGGAATGCTGTTGGACTGCGAGTCATCATTTTTGACTTTCTGCTCAAGTTTTTATCATAATTAAAGGGAAAATATGTAGCCTCATTGTAACAATTCAGAAACTCAGATAATATTTAATTTTGTCTTGGTTACATTAACAGAAGTTATAACGAACGAAAACATCGCGTCGAAGTTTTTGATACTTTTATTCAAGATCACTAAGGTAAATTCGCGGAAACTTTTTAGAAAAACCACGTGTAGCTTTTTAAAAACATATATCAAAAATATAACATGAAAGTGGTGCATAACGTTGAAATCAAAAATAAATATACGCTTTCCTTCGGGTGCACCCGTCGGGTTTTGAATCCATTCATCTCTTAAAAAACTTGAACATGGTTGTTCTACGATTTTTTACGTGTAGCTTAATACTCATCCTGTAAAACTTTTTGAATTTATGCGCTCCACCAAACTTAAAATTTAACCTTTTCCCTCAACCCTTTTGTATTTTTACTGATTGATTTCCATGTAAACACACAGAGGTGTAAATGGCCTTAGATGCTAAAGCACCGCTTTATAATAAACTTATGTTACTACTACTACCTTCCTTCCTTATTTCCTCAGGTTTTACCCGAAATTTTGAGGAGGAACTCTCCGACGCGAAGCCAGCAGGGTGACAACATTTGCGTCTCTCCATTTAAACCTGTGTTGAACAATCGATTTATGTGGAAGCGTCTGACTCCTTCGAAAATCGATTCATTCGCTTAGTTTTAAATGAAGATATTACAGTATTGCCGACTTGACGAGAAAAAAGTTTTGAGCGTTTCTACTATTTTTTTTCTCAAATTGTAATAAAAGAGATGAGCAATAAAGCTTGATATGATGAACCGCATGTTTTTACGGAGGTTCTCCAGGTTTTCACTGAAAACGATATCAAATCACATTGTTTAAAAATACACCAGACTATGACAAAAGCTCAATTTTCCTAAAAAAAATCATTGGAAACTGCGGCAATTGCCGATGGAATCGAGTGAACTGAACGACTGATTTATGGACGACCTTTGGGAAATTAATGGTGAGAAAATAAGAGGGTGTAGACTGTAGACAAGATAATGAGTCGGAGCCGCGCAGCAGTTACCTTTTTTTTTTTTTTTTTTTTTTTTTTTTTTTTTTTTTTTTTAAATCACCGAGAGGAAACTTTGCTCTAGGCAGCTCTTTTGTTGTTTCCAGTAGGAATTTGTGTATTCAAAGTTTACGTGGAGATTAATTTTTCTCTTCCAAAATTTAACTTAAAGGAAGTTTCATAACGCAGACAAATATGTATTTGACATTTGATATCTATACTGATACGAGGAGTTTCCTTAATTTTATACATCTGTATTCTAGCTAAGTGAATATCATTTGCCCTCGTGATTCAACGCCATCACTCTACAGTAAATAAGTAAAATAAGGTTGCACAATTAGCCTTATTGTCTGATACTCACCATGGCCTTGCAGTCAAAAATAAGGAAGGTTAAGAGGAAGAAGACGACAACGAAGAAGAAGAGGAGGAGGAAGATGATGATGATAATAACTTACTTATGAACATATATTATGTATCAGCAACTAAAGTTTAAATTATGAAAGCCAGAAGACGCATAGATCAAAGAGCTTTTTTGAGTATAAACTTTAGAGTTGTGAAAATAGTGATAATATGTGTATATTGGCATAATAATTGTGGGGTGAATATTGTCACTATTGCGGAATGACGAGGGCTAATTCAATTATTCTCTTCAATTTTGGAAAGCGTAATGAAGAGCGGCTAAGACCGGTACTGCCTTGTGGAGACAGAACGCTGTATGAGCTTTTGAACGTCGCCAAATATCCCCCGATGAAACGGAAATTTTCAAGGTAGCTTATGAGTATTTTTTCTCCAAGTTTCCAGCGAATTTTATTTACCCTTCAAGTAGGAATGTCTGAAAATTTCAAGTTATAATATTCATAACGTTTCCCAAAAATAAACGTTTGCCGAGAGGAATTTCGCAACATACGAATGTTCATACGGCGTTTTTCCGTGCTACAGAGGAGTGGGTGTGATCCGACGAAAGAATTCTGGCCTCTTTTGTGTGCGCTCGAATAAACTTTGTTGGCGGGACAGCGAAGAACTATGCGACAATGTCGAGTAGGGCAGGGGGGAGGGAGGTATTGTCCAATATGTGAGCTCATTGTTGCACATAACAGAGAGGGACTCAAAAAGCTGCGCTGCGATGCCGGATTTAAGCATCACTGTTTTGGCGATTCATATTAAATTATATTAATTTAATTAAATTAATTAAATTCATATGAACTGGCCGGGAGATAATATGGCTTTGTCATTAAGTGCTACGTAAAGAAAAATAAAAGTGCTTCTTACTCAGCACTCGACTGCTGCAAAACTATATCATTCCTGATCAACTAAGTGCCACTTTACGTGAAACGTCTTTATAAAATGGACTAAATTTTGCGATTTGGAACTATCAATTCTAGCCTGGTTTAAAAACAACGTATGTGTCATTAGTTTCCCTATGCACATAAGTGTTTTTACGGATGAGCCAGAATTTATAGTTCCGAATTGCAAGATGCAGTCCAAATGTTGTGAATGATCGATTTTCGATATTTCCTCATGTGAACCGATGTGTTTCCTCATGTGTAGTCGATTAATAAGGCGTTCGTTGCAAACACCCTGTTCATCAATGCTTTTCCGCAGGTTTAAATGGTAGATCAATCAATAAATCGCAAAGCATGCCAAGCCACTGGTAGAAAGTAGAGGGGAAAAGAGATGGAGAGGAGAAAGGAGGAGAATAAGTAAGTAAAAGAAAAAGAGGAAGAAGAGTAGGAGGGAGAACACGGATAGGAATAAGATGGAGGAGGATACCATCTTCTTCGTATTTTTTATCACATAGTTTGCCATCTGCTTTGTTCTTTCTTATCGCCTACCTATACTTCTCTTCGTCTTCATTTTTCAATTAAGACAAACTTGAGTCCAGCAAAGTGGATTGATTGCACTACCTTACTATCCCGCGAGCATAGATTCGAACGGGAACGCCAACGCCAAAAACTGACACGAGGGAGCAACACTGCCGTGCTGAGGAAAAACGCCGTACAAACCTTCAGGCGTTGCCAAATTTCCGTAGGTAAATCACGAATTTTCGGGAAAATTTTCGCTTCTAATCTTTCAGATAATTTTGTTCGCAAATTCACCTAAACTTCTTGAAAATTTCTCGGAAAAATATTCATAACTTGCCTCAAAAATAAACATTTTATCGAAGGAAATTTGGCAACTCTAGAATTTTCATACGGCGTTTTTCCGTAGATCGGCAGAACAGATACCAGCCAATATAGATTTCATGACATCATGCAATATAGCTTGGAGCAGAGGGATCTTAAATACATTTTTGTTGTTTAGAGACCTCACGAGACAACTGCTCGGCAGTCTCATTGCTTTCCATGTAATATGCAACTATTAAAGTTTTCATCTCCTGTCTAGCAGTATCACTCAGTGGCGAGGCGTGAGTGATCGATCATCGATACTTCCCCATTCCAAGCAGCTCTGCTCCAAAGGTAAAATGCAGTTTCCGCGCGTTCCAACTTTAAAGACTTGTCTTTCGGTACTCAGTGTACATCATTCTGAGTAGAAAAAAATTAAATAATATGGCAATTTTTCAAAAACGTAAATTGAGAAATTGCGAGAGCAGATTTTGCATCGTTAGCCCCCTTTCTAACTGATGATTAAAGTGAGACAATACACTGACATTACGAGAGGTCAGCATGAAATACTTCCTTCGGTGCCTTCGTTACTCTCTTGGTTCGGATCCCACGAAAGTTGAAAAAGTCCCTTCGAAAAGTCCTTTGTACCACTGAAACTTTTGAATGTGGGGACAAAAGTAAAATATAAAGCTCTGTCTCTTGCTTTAAAAAAAAAAAACAGTGCTCGAAACGCTGAGAGCGAATTTCGCCATGCGGCAGTGTTGACTCTTCAATCATCCGGATTCGTTGACCGGTTAAGCTAGACTTTTGAGAATGGATAAAAAAGAAATATGAGTGGGAGTTCTGCGGAGGAGAGCATAAGGTTCGGGTGATTTAATTCGTGCGAGTCTTAAAGGTAAGAACTTGCGCAAGATCGATGGGGGGAGGGGGGAGGCGGGGGTCTCAGCGGCTGTAATCCGCGGGTCATCATTTCAACGAGCAGGTTTAGCATCAAATGGGATCGGATTCCCCGTGGAAGCTGCCAGATGGCGGAAAATCGACCGATTTACAGTGGAAGTTGACACAGAGAAGAAGACAGTTCAGAGCGATCTGGAGAGCGAGACTTCACGAACTTGCGGTGATGCGAGGTTGAACATGGGAATAAAGCTCTATGACCGAATCAAGGGACCCTAAAAGTTACGAAGCCAACCCTCATACTTGAGGTGAAAAGTCAGATCCCTCAGATCTCATCGCCGCATTACGGCTTTGATTTGCTCTCGTTGACGGGGTGCACTTGATGAAAGTTCCCGTTTCTGAAACCTGTATTACAGGCTACGTGCATTCGGGCTGAGAGGCTGTAAATTTAGGAGCTTCTGCTCTGATCACATGGTTAGCCGTCTTTGCGGGATCATGGGCGGGACTAGGGGCCTGCGCCCCCTGCCACCCCCGGAAGCTGTTCAAAATTATTCTCATCGGGAGCCAAAGATTATTATTTTATTATTTTTTTTTAAGAAAAAATGAGACCCGCTTGAGTTTGGGATTTTCCTCTCTCGTCACACCCTGTGAGACAATCTCAGAACAACTCATCATTAAGAAACAGTGGCGAGGCGTGAATGATCGATTATCGATATTTCCTCATTTAGAACTGTAGAAAAGAATCGATTATTAAAGTGTCCGTCGCGAACACCCTGTTTATCGATCCTTTTCCGTAGGTTTAAATGACAGATCAATCGATTATCGCAAAACACGCCACTCCTCTGTTAAGAAACTTACACACAACTTGAAAAGGCTCTTGGTTCGTTCTGTAAAATTCCGATCATACTTTGTGCTATAATACATGTACGTGTCTTAATAAATCCGAGCGAAGTGGCATTGTCGCAATATTGTGGTCTTGGCAGCAGTGAAAAAGTCCACTTCCGCCCTGAAGTCCTCCTTGTTTTCTTCCGTCAGTAAACCCGCTCCAAGCTCCTTCCCATCACTACTTTTCCACACCCTCCTTACCCCGTTCCTATCCGCGCTTTAACCTGAGCAAAAGGTATTTCATCATAGAATGAGGTGTGCAATTTTTACCGCCTCTCGGAAGTCCTCCGTGCCGACTCCATCACCTGCTTCTCCCGACGCTTGGATCGTTGAATGGTTATCAAATAACGTCGATCGATAAATATCATTGCTAAGATAGGCATTTATCGGTCAAGGTTGTTCCATAACGATTCAAAAATGGATCCGCAGATTGTCCGTTTTTGAGGTCTGAAACAGTGGCGTGGCGTGTTTTGCGATACATCGATTGATCTGTCATTTAAAACTATAGAGAAGGATCGATGAACAGAATTTTCGAGACGGATGCTTTAATATCGATTCTTCACCATAGCTTCAAAAGAAGAAATATCGATAATCGATCATTCACGCCTTGCCATTCGTCTGGGACAATTCTTATATGTGACCGTTCGCGGGAACACGGTCGATCTCTGGGCCATCAAATCTCAAAATGTATTAGTTTTTCTTACCGGAGCAGAGAAAAGTGTCTGATGGTTATGTTTTGACGACAGAAAAAAATTCCAAAATTACCGAACCAAACCAGAATCATGGCATTTTGAAGGGTTTTTCTTTCAAAAAGCGTAGTTTTAGAGAAAAATGTATATTACTATAATATTATATTTGACCAAAAGAAGGTTGTGCTCGTTATTACCTTCATTGAGATACCCCATAAACACCACTATGCGTGTGATTAATTTGTCTGAATTGATTCGGCTCTTTTAGCAGTCTTGGGAGGGACAGGGGGAAAGTCAAGGGTGAGATCTACGGGGTCTGTATCCTCTTATGAATTAATGGGAAATATTTAAAAAAGAACGTTATTCGCGATTGTCGGGATTTCTCTACCTTTGGATCCCTTCTCTTGTAAAAAATTCTTGATCATAACCCCTTTCCCTTGATGTAAATTTCTAAGTAGATCGAACCAATTGCAAAGTTCAGACATAATTTGCTTTTAAAAATTTGGAAGCATACATCTCCGTCGATACAGATGCTAGATGTGTAAAATTCGTTCCATTATTTTTCTCGTAGAATTTTCTCTGGATAACTTTCCTTGAAATTCACGATATGAAGAGGTGAGCGACAAAATTAGCAGTATTAGTTAAAAATTCAATGTCCTACCTCCTTCGATGTCTCGATCCACAGTGAGGAATCAAGATATTAAATACTCTAAAAATTATAACTCTTGAACATTCACTTACTGGGTCAGGAAAAAAACGTCGAAGCTATTGCACTTGATTGGAATTAGAATTTTGAGACAGAACTTTCCTTCATGAAAGATAAAAAAGAAATCCTATACAACAAGCAAGCCACTTGTTATGCAAAAAGCCTAGTTTTTTCTTCTTGGTTCGATCCAGTCGTTTCTCATACACAAATTTCCATACAACATTGCAACGTCGGGATAGGCGATAAAATTGGAATTCGATTTCGAATTAACACCCACTTCTGAGACATTACCGTGCCTTTAGACCCTATCAAACTTTCCTCATTCTGTGTCCAATAAACGGTTTGATTGCTGCTTGAAGGACCCCGAAAAGCCTCTGTCACATGTTTTCATTCGCTCCTTGTTTCGGCATGGTTGTAATTGACCAAGTTTAGCGGGGCCTGTCCGTGCCTTCCTCCTGATGATAACAATTCAACATCCAACCAACCGTTAAGATTCAGAATGAGAGACATAAAAAAACTCGGAGGCTTCTTCAGTTGAGACTTCTTTGAGTCCCTTAAGCCTGTACCTAGGCTTCCATTTTCAAGCCTCCCCTGTTCATTAACAACCCCTTCCTTATTTTTCATTTGAGTCGAATCGTTAAACTTCAAATGGTCATTAGAATAAATTCATCAGGATACCAACGTCATGAAAATAAATTTTCCACATTGGGAGGATATTAAAATGAATCATTGGAAAAAGTCTGAATGAGGAACACATTTCACATGTTTTCTCCTCCAATTAAAGTTCTTAAATTAGAACCCAGGTATTTGCTATCACGTAATAAAAATGTGAATTCCTCCCTTTAGGGGATTAAAAGTCAATTTTTTGTCATGGTTCGTTCTTAACATGTACTCTGCTGGTCCGAATTCCATAGTTTTTGCAAGTGACGGCAGGTATTATCCGTTCTTCGCCAATGTTCATAATAAAGCCTGGTATTCTCATACTACTTAACGTAATTTTGAATTATTCCGTTCTAGCGGGTGTAATTTTATCTTTTGGTTTCCTTATTTTTTTATAATTTGTTTTAAGAATCTTCCGAACTAGTTTCCATACTTTTTCTAGCGGGGGGGGGGCGCTCTGTTTAACCCATTTTCTTTTTAGAAATACAGTCTACACCTCTGTTATGAAATAGTTGCTTGAAACGCCGTCATACGCTGCGCACATGACGAGGCGAGCGGCCGACTAGTGCGAAACGCGCCTTGACGCTTACAAACCTAAGGGGATACTTCAAGCATTGCGCAATGCGTGGCGTATCCCTCTAGGTTTGTAGGCGCCGTGCCGCCGTAACGTGCCACGGCGCCTCAAGCAACTATTTCACAAAAGAGGTGTTGCACAGTATCATGCGAAATTGAAGGCGCTCCAACGGATTAAGAATGACAGGCATCCTTCTACAGAGTGGCCTTTTGAAAGGATGAAGCGTACCTAGCTGAGTCCAATGTTTTCAGCTTTCCGAAGTATGGCCCAGGTTTTCTTTTTCGCTCCCCTTGCGGGTGAAAGAAGTATTTTTATTTTGCCGCTCGATAGTTAGCAAAGGGCACGACCGCCTCTCGAGTGTCGCTCTATAGAGCAGCCCGGGGGCTCCCCCAATAAATGCATTATAATACTAATATATTATTTGGAATGCGAACAAATAAAAATTTGTCAAGGTTTATTTGTCAGTGCTCTAAATGAAGTGAAGTTATGTTGGATTTTAGCTTTTTTGCCGAGTGAAACAATAAGGGTTAAAGTTCAGCGATTCAATCACGAAGAGTGGGGAGCAGCAAAATTGGCGATCGTCGGGCCGCGAATGTGTCTTGGACACCAAGTGCAGTGCCCGATGAGCTCTTAACCGTTGAAAATTACTGTCGTTACGTATTGATTTATCGGCGTCTTTCAATACCAGTTTGTTTTTGACAGCGTTATGACAAAGTGACGGATGTTGAGCTCAAACTGACGTAAAGCGCTCGATATTCGTTGAATCGCAACCTGCCTTCTTCTACATCGGGACTCCTCGAGTTGTATCAACGGTGAAGCTATAGAAACGCGTATCTTGAGGATGGTGTTTAAAAAAATCTGCTCCTATTTTATATTTTTTACATTTTCAAAAGAAACATCGAGGCTCGAAATCTTCATTTAAAAAAACATACATACACGCACAAAATATTCTTCAATGTTCAAACACAGACGAAAAATTGCAAAAATTTTCAGTATTAAGACCGAAGGCAGTAAATTTTAAGTAGTAGTGAAAAAATAAAATATGATTGTATATCTGCAACGTTACTAACTACTTGTTTGCAATTTTGACGTGATGACTCTGAAACGTTTAAAGAGATAAGTTATAAAAACATATTAAGTTTTTCTTTTCTTTTCAAACGTTTAAAATTCATACTTTAACAATTTTGAAACGTTGAGAGCCATCAAAAGACATATCGACGGCGTAAATTTGCAATCACATATCTCGTTTGTGGTGTCTGATAATCTCCGTATGTAAATTCTCTATGTTATTTTTTGAAAGGAGAACAAATTGACATCATTCCTTGAAGTTTTTGCAGCATTTTCTTCGCACAGAGAAGAAAAATCACGGCAGTTTTGAAGAATTAGCCGTTTAAAAAAGTAGTAAAAAAAAAGTATAAAAAAAAAGTATGACATGAAGTCTGCGACGTCGCAAACCGAGTTATGTGATTGCCGACTTACACCGTCGATTTGCCATAATGACCAAAGCAGTGTCGAAAATACCAAATCACGAGCCTCTGAAACGGTAAGTTTTTAGGTTTTATTTTCTCGCGCTCTTCATTTTTTCATGAAAATACTGCTCGAATTTTTAGTTTCGATCTTTAGCGGATACAGCCAAGGAACGAAGAAAAACAAACGATATGTGAGTAAAAACTATAGTTAGGCCTTATTTAGACAGAGAAATGTAACAGGAAATTTGTAACGTCACAAATCAAGGTGCGTGCTTCGGTAATATCACCTTCACCATAAAATATTTCTCAGTTTTTCATACTTTCGCAGCAGATGGAAGCACGAAAAGAGGCTAAGATCTTCACGGCGCCTCGATACAACTATTCGTGCTCCATGAATGCGCGTGTTGCATGCAAAAAATTGAAGGCGCCCTAGTTTTTCTTCCTCGCGTTGAAATGCGTAGGATACGCATGTTGCACTACGCACCGTGCTGATGTTTGATCGTCACCGAGATTATGTTATGCTGAAAAAATTTGCGGTTAGTGTTGAATTTAGGAATGAACGTGTTGGGTCCCCAGATCATCTAAAATTTAGGTGACATTGTCAATAATTTAGCTACCGTTACCGAAAATTTTGATGATGTCGCCAAACTGTGAATGACATCGCTGACATATCATACCCAGTGGCTTCACCTCAAGCATTTCAATAGTCATCTCACCTGAAATCAGGTTAGGAGATCAGGTTTACGAGTGGTAACGCTCAAGAGAATCCATTGCCTCATCATATTGCTCGCATCACTGCCGCTAACCATTAAGCCTGGCTGAAGATGATGACCGAAGTGAATTCAAAAAAGAGAAAGCTTGAACGGTGCACTGTGGCTCACAACCAGGACTTAATTTTTCTAAAATGAAGGTGATGTCAAAAGCCTCCCCTCCGCGAAGACCGAGGGATGGATCCTTTAGGGAGCGTGCCACAATCTGACGACCGCTCTTATGGAGCACACTTCCAACAATCTTGAAGGACTTAAAATCAAACTGCAAAGGCTCACGACAAAGGAAAAATCTAATGGAAAAGATGAAAGTTGCTCTAAAGGAGAGCGGACGCGAACAAACTCAATTTAGTAACCACTTAAAAATGCGACTGGCGAGTTCCCTCCAACCACTGTGCCCCTTTCCCTGATATGCAAATTGAGTATAGAACGTGTGATTCGTTCGGTGCGCGGTGCGCTGCGGTTTATGACAAGCGGGAAGGGCTCAAAGCTAAAGAGGAAGGGGTAAAATATTGGCGAAGAAAGTTTTGAACCGATCTTTCCTTAATGTTACGTCAGGAACTGAAAAGGAATCAATCATTGCTGAGAGCTCTCTGACTCCCTGAATTTTTCTCTTTTTCCTACTTTTAGTAGACAACAGAACGTAAGTGCACACCAACATTGTAGAATTTTCCCTCTTAACAGTCTTAACGTGTACTTTTACGGAGAAAATGCTCGAAGTTTCTAACTGAAAACTCCACTGATTTTACCCTTGATTATATGCAAAAATTAGCAAATTTTCAAACAGGAACCGCACAGTCATAGTGTTGTAAGAATCGATTTGTATATGAGTCAGTCATGCAACCTTGAGAAAAAGTAACCTTCTTTCGTCTGGGAGATGGCAATGTATTGCCTTTGAAGATGGTTTAAAAACCTTTTCTTTTTAAATTTAAGCGTAAGTACAGCGTACACTCGTAAGAGCAGCGATATCTCAGAATCTATCTGTTCCATTTCATTCCAAATTTGCAGAGAAGACCATATCCATGGTCTCTTCTTTTCTGGCCACACTCGTGTCCGCGGAAAATTCAAATATACGGAAATAAAAAGACTGAATGGTAGACATAACTTGGTTTTTTTTTCTTTCTTTTTTCGGAAAATGTCCTGAATCATCCATGTTTCACGTTGATTTTTTCCCTAAAAACTTATCTCAGGTTTTGACCTCTAATACGTTCCAGTGTATACTATGGGGAGAAAGCGTATGCGGAGAGAAATTAGATCGATACGGACCGTATAAACGAGGAGAGCGTTTCCATATTTCCCAGAGTGGTTTTTTATGACGCCCCGCATTATGGCACCGCCGCACGTAAGTCGAAAGTAATTATATTTCTCCGACTCAGAAGTGAACCGCCGGGGACCGACATCTTCGTGAAAAACCCTCAATTTCCGCTGATTAATGCAAGCGACGAATTCTAATCCCATTTTTGAGCTCACACACCACGGAGCGAGGGATGCGGGACGAGAGCGCGAGGGGAGGGGAGGGGGTATTTTTTCCGGGCCGGCAAATTAAGTGTATTCTCAGTTGGCGGGTCCGTGTACGTTACAGCGTCACTCCTCCGATGAAAAAGCGTAACCGCTCTTCGAGTTGAACACTGCTCTCTATATAACTACACGCTTTCGGGGGCTAACGCGGAAATGAAGATACACCCTTTCGCTAGAGTAGCGGAATTTATGGAAATGATGGAGCTTGCGGCGTTGCGCGACGCGACGGAGCCGGCAAATGAATGATGATGCTGGCCGAAAAAAAAAAACAAAAGGCTTCGAGGGCTGGAATGCTCAACCAGTGCCCAAAAGTCTCGCTGCAACACACATCCCTCCCCGCCCCCTTGGACGGGGTGGCTTTTTGTACTTAGTGTCGTCGCTTTTGATACTCGCAATTACCTCGCCTCTGAACTCGACAAAAATTGCGGTGAAATAAGTTTCCTCGGAGGGAGCGTTTTTTCGACTGGTGAGTCGCCGACGCGACGCTGAGGGAGGAGGATGATAAGTTGACAGGGGTTGAAGTCCGCGATTGCATCCTGACTTATTCATGCAACAGTCTCCTCAACGATGCTCCAAGCTCTCGAGAGCTCGGCGCAGAGTATGAATTTGTATGCTGCCGCGCTTGGGAAGAACATCCTATGAGACTTCCGACGTCGCCAAGTTTCATTCGATAAAAAGCGCAAATCGTCTGTAACGCCTGTTATTTTTTTGCCCCGGAAATTTCCAGAGAACGAAACGCGCAATGTATAATTTAATGCATCTGAGAAAGAATGTCAAAGAAAAATGCTAATAGCTTTTCTCGAAAGGAAACATTTCACAAGCGGGCATTTGGAAGCATTCAAACGACGCATGTTCATAAGACGTCTTCTTTAAGAAAGGAGGATGTAACTTCAGCACGCGTGCTGAGTGTGGGCGATTTTTATGTTCTTTTTTTCTTGGATAGGTACAAAAAAAGAAGATTTTAAATAATTCATGAGGTTAAATATTCAATTCGATACTGTTATTATGTACACAAAATCGTTTGAACATTCTTCCACATTTTTCAACACGATGAGGGAATACAGCGAAAAGATGGAGGAACAGTAGTATTTTCTTGAATTTCTCAAGTAATATTTTTGGAAAGAAAAGTGCATTAGGAAAATTTTGATAATGTTACCTATCACTCGTGTTATTTTTCTCAAAAGGGAATAATTACCTTCATGCGCCCAGACACTTATTATCCGCAAGTGTAGATATCGACGGTGAAAGTGCAAGAAAGAGTAGCTCAGTTCCCTCAAATACTAGATATTGCTTCGGTCTCTCTTCAAAACAAAATAAAAACTAAAATCTTAAAATGGCGCAATCAAAATACGCATTCCGTAGTTTCGCCGCCCGACACCTCAGCGGACCATTGCGAGTTCACGCCTCGCGGCATCGCGCCTTCAATTTTGCAGAAGCAACACGGACGTCCGTCATGCGCGAATAGTTGTATCTCTGCGCCGTCATCACCGCGCGTTCTCTCCTTTGCTCTATTTCCATGCTGTCGACATGCTTTTGCAGACGGTGTGACGTTTCTCAATTTGCGTGATCATTTCATTTCCGGTTGTGCTTGGCAACACTGTTCGTACTCTCCTCCTCTCTTCTCACTTTTTCCCTGGCCATGACAGATTCAGGCATAGCTTTTCTTTCTGTCTGGGATCCATTGTCAACGAACTTGAAGATAAACATTAATTGTATTATCGCTTTGAAACCCCTGAAATAGTTTTGTGCACTAATTGAAAGACAAAAACTGATGAGATTTTAAATAGACGCTCCACGCAAAAAAATGTCTATCCACCTAAGAAAAAGCGTGAAGCCCGTCTCAGATTAAATCGTTGGATTTAAATGCACATACAAACGATTTATCCAATAGAGAGTAAATTATTAAAACTGAAAAACACAAACTAATAGAAAGTAGGGTTTACCTCAATAGGTTTTCGGACTTTAATTATTTGTTTAAGCACGTTCAGCATGAAATTCTGATTTAGGACAAAAATTTAGATTTGTGGAGGGTGGAAGTCAACTTATTTGAAATAGTTGATGTGCTTAAGGCTCAGTTATCTTCATTTAGAAGATCAAAAAAGGTGTCGAAATTCTCTCTTTTCGTAGATGTAATTGAAGATAATCCCAAGGATCTACATTTCAAAACATATTTCATTGATTTTATTGACCTAAACCCTTAACAGGATTTAAAAATTTCAGCGCTCCCGTCAAGCGGAGGTAATTTTCATTCTAGGCATTACTGAGTGCCGTGTGGAGAGATAATGGGCATTTTGAATTTTTAATAGCTGCGTTATTTTTGAATACACATATGTCCACAAACAAACACAAAAATTGCTATGTCAAACAGCTTGAAATTCTGAACAGCCTCTTCGCTTAATTAACGCGGATAATCCAAAAATGCTCTTTGTAATTAACAAAATAATGAAACATAAAATAGTGTGATTTTCTACCTTCATTGCTTAGTAGATAAAAATATTAAAATAATAACTGTGGTCGAGATATATTCAATAGTATTTGAATCATTTATGATGAGTTTTATAAATGGAATAAATTATTAATATTTAAATAATGGGTTTACTTGGTATCTCTATTATCATAGACATGATCCAATAATTCTCTCTGTAATTAACATAATTATTAAATGAAAAGGAGCGAAAATCGGACACTAGAAATATTTCCTAAAAAGAATGAAGCTGACCAGCCTGATATTGCTCAACAGTAGGTTTAATGACACGGTCGACAAGTGGTTCTTGGATCGGAACTTGTGTAACGTACACTCTTGAGCGTTCGCCACGGAAATGTGACATCAACCATATAAATTATTATCGATTCGCAATGCTCAAAATGAACATCACTAGTCAACTATCGCAAACAGATGTCATCTTTCCGAGTATTTGCTAGGCTGCAATGTTGCATATGTTGGCAGTACCTCCGATTCGGGGCGAGTAACTTTCAGCGAGTAAAGCGCGTGCAGTATCGAACTACATACCTCGGCATGCAACGGCCGATGGAGCGAGTCAAGAGGTCAGACTATAGAGTATCTATATAGATAGAGTTCGTGCATGTTGAAATATTGGAGTTCTTTGGGCCCAAGAAGGCAGCTAGTCTTCAAACACAAAAATTGTTACTGCCAATCTTCAGATTCCAATAACACACCAAGATGGCTAATAATGTTCTTAAACGAGCGTTCCTCCACACAAATTATTGAATTTATGCAAAAACTAAGTCAAATACGTGCTTTACAAACGACGGATCTTAGCAATTGGAATAAATTAATCACTCTGGATAATTTGAGTTCCTTGGTTGGCTGCCCCTCTGGACCGTAAAAGCTCCATAACCTAACCTTAAAGTTACCAACACGTCCGTACTACCAATCCCTATATTGTTACTTCAGGTCAGACATGATTTACAAGGGTGGAAATGAGGTAGGGGGGATACCTAACTGAGAATTTCAAAAATCGTCTAATTTTCCAGTTTGCTTGCGAAAAATTCATATTTTCAACTCAACTTGGAGATCTGCCGCTCTCCTGAATACAAGTGCACCTGAAGAGTGGAGACACGCAGAATCACGGTGCGTCCGACGCTCAAGAGGCGATGCCCATGTCGATGACCTGCGGGTCGATCTTTGAATCTTCGTAGAATGATCTCGATCGATAGATAGCATAGCCGAGATAGGGACTTATCGATCCAACCGTTCGATAACGATTCAAGGATTGACCCACTGGTGCCTCATCAGGATGGATGGTCGAACAGATTGATTACTCGTCTTCCTGGGCTGCAACGTCCTGCCGCGCTGGGCTAAAACCGCGCACGTGCGCCGGGATTCGATTGGAGGTAGGTGGTTCTTGCTTTGCGAGGCAGTGTCCTCCGCGCATCCCGAACGAATGAGGCTCGCTAACCCGTGGAGAACGTTTTAAAATTCCGATCAGAGCCCGCGCCGTTGCCATCCGCTCAAAGGGACGTCCCGCGCCCGCCCCCGCCGTTAGCTTGGATCCCTTTGAAGCTCGGTTCTGCCGGTGTTCCGTTTTACTAACAAACCTTGGCAAATATTTGCCCCGGGTTTTCGTTTTAGCGATTTTTTCCCCGGCGTTTATTCGTTGCCACCTGTTTCGGGTGATCGAGTTGCCGATTGGTGCCACGTGGGGAATTTAAACTCAGGGACTCATCTACCACGTGCGATACACTGGGAAAAGAAAAAAACATTGAATCTGGAGTCCAGACTCTTGGAAACATTGACAAGAAAAAATACTCTTGATTCAATCGTATTTTTGCTTAAATCAAAAACCAAGCCTCTTAATTTGAGCGGATTTCCCCTTGGATCCTCCCCCGAAAATTCTTGTTTAGCAAAGAATAAAATGAAGCTTTACATACTATCCACTGGAAAAAACAAACACATTGGATCTAGAGTCCAGACTCTTGAAAACATTGACAAGAAAAATACTCTTGATTCAATCGTATTTTTGCTTAAATCAAAAACCAAGCCTCTTAATTTGAGCGGATTTCCCCTTGATTTAAGCAAAAATCTGATTGAATCAAGAGTATTTTTCTTGTCGATGTTTTTAAGAGTCTGGACTCTAGATACAATGAGGTTTTTTTCCAGTGTAGTATGTAAAGCTTCATTTTATTCTTTGCTAAACAAGAATTTTCGAGGTCATTGTTCATGTGTTTTTAAAATTCTACTGTGCGTTCGATTGTATTTAATGCAGTGTGACACTGAAAATGGACGTATTTATGCTAAAAGGAACTATGTGCACAGGGTTTGCGTGTAACATAGTTCCTTTTAGCATAAATACGTCCAAATGTACCATATCGACGGTGAAATTAATAAACCACGTATCTCGTTTGCTGTGTTTAAAAATCTCCGTCCCCTTTTTATTTTTGAAGGAAAACAAATCACAATTATTCCTTAGAGTTTACACAGAGTTTTCTTCGCTTAGAAAGGAAAAATCGTGGAAGTTTTCAAGAATTGGTGTTGAGTAGTTTTCCATTCAGGAGGTCTGGAACGTCGCAAACCGAGATACGTGGTTTGGTAGTTTCACCGTCGATATTCTGCCTTAAAATTTAATTTGCGACAAAAGAAAATTTAGAGTGGGTTAGAAGGAAAGAACAAAAAACACCGAGAGTCGTGGTCCAAACTGTATATAACGAGGTAATCCCTCGGCGTGACCTCAGTTTGATGCGATATCCCAAAGCATCGGCCCGATTTGATCCCTCTCTCCTGTTTGTCTTGCACTGGAACTCAGTAAAACTCAAAATTTTTTACTTTAATTGACACTTTTTTACTTTGTGGCCTTGCTTTCCCGCAAAATTGTGTGAGCCAAGCGTTATTTTACCACTTTGTTTAGAAAAAAGTTTATTCAGGAATACAGCTCTACATTTTGTAAATAAGGGGCTGATGAATTCCCCACCCTTTTCCATTATCATTTCTCTAGCTTGCCTAAAAGATTCCTATCCTATATCTCTATGTCTATTTAAGATAACGTAAGTCTGCCATTACACCCTCAGAAAGGTAAATGGACCCTTTGTCCCCCCTCCCCCGCCCCCCACACAAAATGATCCTCTTAGCTACGCTTATGATTGTCGAATCGTAGTCTAAGGTGTAATTTATCATATGGGTAATCAAACGACCGCAAATTCAGAAAAGGAACGAGTAAAAATATTTTGTTATAACTCAAAAGTTGATTGGTGAATAATTATTAGTACCCTTTTTACGGGCGTATTGATCAGATATTCGCACGCGAATTCAGTTTGGCACTCATTCATTGTCGGTGAAACATTCTGCTCTTCGAAAATTCCAGAATGAATCCGTTAAAGGTTCTGCGAAACTGCATATACCTCGTTTGATGATGAATTAATCCTATAAGCCGTGTATCTCCGGAATTATTATTTGACAGTATTTGAGCGCTGTTGTCAGACTTATCAATTTACCTCATGATCTTCGTTTGAGGTCGAAAGAACCCAGACGAAAGAATGTGTATCTCCATAAGTATTCAATTTTAACAAGAATACGACTGAGCAATGTTTGTCCCAATTGTTTCTGATTATCAGAGGAAAAATCTGTGAAATTTGCGGATGAAAGTACGCCACAGTCTCCTTGTAAAAATACAATTTACGAGTGAAAATGTGGCAACGCAGGTATGTAGTTATGTTCTTTCGTCTAGGAAACGAGGGAGAATCCTCCAAACGATCGCAGGTATTCGCCCTTATCATGCAATTCGTAGTAATCACGCAGCGAATCCCGAAAAAGGTGACAGCTTCCGCCCGTCGCTCTCGAAGACGCACTGAGAAATTTCCGGAAACATTTTTCTCTTCACAAGAGCGTTCTCATGTTCTAGACCTCGTATGACATGCCTTGACATGACATGATTTTTCGCGGTTCTCTAACTTGCATTATAAACCATCAAACTATTTATCTTGCTGTCGTGCGTGGGTAGCAAATATTTCCTGACTGATGCTTCCATTCTCCTTACAACCTCCTTGTTATTGCAAAAGTGCTTCCTTTCTTCGGGGAGTGCTTCCTTTCTTCCTGTATGGTTTCCATCGTGACTGAAAAATGCTTGGAAGCTTTTGAAATATACATCATAAAAATGACAATTTTCAGGTGCCTTGATTAAATTTGAGCAGCGTCCAACGTTGGAAACGTTGCTTTCCTGCTAGTGTTTTACATTCTTTGTCGGTGAAGTTTTTGAATACTTCCTCCTATATTCACAAGCAACACTAACTAACAACTAAATTGGCGAGTTTGACGACAAAACCCGGGGAGACCACCGGGGCTACGAACGCGAATAAATCATTAGTCCGGTGTGTCAGGTTACATTGCGACGGGATGTCCCCGATGACGTCACGATGAATTTTCCCGGACCCCCCCCCCTCCTCCCCCTATCCTCGGCGGTGGTTTCGCATTTCTCGCACTTGTCACGCCACGTTTTTCCCGCGATAACTTGATTCCTCTCCACATCGCATCGGTTCATTAGCCAGTGCAAAGAAGCCTCACAAAAGGTATGGCGTTACAAGTGCATTAATTTGCCTCGCCATCCTCTCTCCCGTATGGAGCTCACGTGAAAAATTAAATAAACTCATTAAGCTAAAATGAGTCTGTTGTACACACGAGGTGTAGGTGAAGGGGAAAAAATTCCCCGAAATTACGACGAGGAGTTTAGAAAATTAAAAACTATGCAATAAACGGTAAGCAACTGCTAGAATGCTCGTGAGTAACACAATTTTTAAACTGGCGGCTTCAACTTTACTAAGAACATCCACTCCTCAATGCACAGTATGCTTAGTTCGCAGCACGCGTTTTCTAATTTCCCGCATCAGTGGTCATTTTTCCTTCGTCGTTAGAAACTAGGGGGCTGATTGTTGAAATTGGTAAACAATGATATACACAAAAAAAAAAAAAAAAAAATGATATGGAATGATTCTATTGGTGGAAGCGGGTAGTGGACAAAGGAGGTAGATAATAGACTAACTATCGGCAACTCAAGAGAGACCCTTTAGTTAGTCCATAATTTTCTCCGATAGGCTGTAAGAACTACCCAAAGTAACCGATTGGACGGCTCCCTACTCCTTAATTGTCGACGGTGGAACTGTTGAACTCTGGTACCTAATTGCGTGAAGAAGCAAAATCGAAGAAAGATGGTTTATTTCAAATCATTTAACACACAAACGCAGTTCATAAGAATTTTTTCTCCGGAGACGGAAATATTAATTTCCGCGGATGATTAAAAAATTAATTTGACGGAGGTTATAGTGGAATGGGGGAGGGGTAAAGGGGCCTAGAGAACGTGGAAGCTGTCTGATTAGTTCCATTATTGTTGACGAACGCAGTTTCGGTGAATGAGTCGTTTATACGTAAACAGAGCGGGGGCCCCTTGAATGTCAAGGACTTCTTCCGAATGAAAGTACCTCGGATGAAGGAGGTGAAAACGACCTTTAAAGTTGAACCGCGCATGGAATCGTGGAATATTTACACGCTGGACAGTATTCCCGAGAGACCACCATACCGAACGGTTTTTTCCCGAGTCTCCCAGACCACGACGAGTCCTGGGGATCCTCCCAATGAGACAGGTGATCCGACGGCCACGTTCTCGGTGGACCGTCAAACAAAGGATCGTATTCGATAGTGGTTCGATGCAAAGCTACGAAAAAATATTCCGCGTAGAGTTATGTTCATGTTATGTAGTTGTTTGCTGTTCCCAAGAATATCCAAAATTTTCATCGATGAGATTGTGAGAAAACACCATACCCTACCCACACTTTGCTCGGAATACGTCTAGCCTTAAAAAATTTCAATTGGACGGTGGTGGAGTTGTTTTTCTTATTATGATGCCAACTTGAAGTCTGCGCCGTTATACAAGCACGGCCACCGTAGTTCAAGAGATACAATATAACACACGATATTATTACAACATTTATTTGAGCCTTAATGGCTTCATACACTACTTGATTACAATGCTGTAAAATTAGCATTGAGTCAACTTCAGGTAGAGCATGGAATTTCTTATTTTTTCAAGGGCCATTAAATGTATGTTGAAACAACTTGGCAACAATAAAACAGCCACTTTTTATGACGCTCTTCCTTCCCTCTAACTAATGAAAGTATATTTACTCAATATAGTCTAATTAGACCTGCGTAATCAACGAAAATGGTATGATGTGTTCCATCAATAAAATTTAATTAATTTCTTTCTTTTAACAGGCGCGCTACTGTGACACTCCTATGCGGCATTACCAACTTCTTTAATGTTGGGCTGAGAAAAAGCAGTAAAATTCCAAGAAATAATTTCATTAAATTTCCTTTGAAAAAAGTAGATGTCACTAGAGGTTTGGAACATGAAAGGAAATCTAATGGATCGCATTCGTTACATCAAAGAGGTGAGATTATATCGATATCGAGTGGTTCAACGTGTAAACATCGACTCAAAATCTGAGGGAACGGGTTTTATGTGATAGGTGTTTTATTCTAATGCGGATAAAATGGAACTGAAAAGTGAAATTGTTAGGAATTTTCTCATTTTAGCTTTTCCCACTTCAATCCTGAAATTTTTATTTGAGGCTGTGTCCTATTGTTTTGAACCAAAGGATACATCGAACCACTATCGAATAGGTTCTATGAACATTATTTTGTGAATTTTTGCTAATTTTTCCCAAGCCTAATATTTGAATCCTATACTCTTAACCCTCTTCGGCATGAATTAATTTCGAATCTTAAATTCTGGGGGACATAAACCTATTTCGAATCTTGCATAAAACACAATGAGCACCACGGTTTTTTTTCAAAATTTTAAAGTTTTGGGAATCGGTTATTCATAAAACGAAAACACTGATGAAAATGTACAAAATCATGCCACATATATGGGAAAGATTCAATTTTTAAAAACTCAAAAAATACGTTGTTACGAATTCGAAACAGCATGCCACAGAGGGTTAAGTATATCAAAGAATAATGTCTCTCTTCTTTTTTTTCGTTAATAAGACGATGACGGAGATTTTGAAACGTTGGAATAGGGATGCTTTTTTTTTTACTTTTGCCGTTGCGTTAAGTGACACGATCCGAGTGAGACTAACCACTCCACCCTCCCTTTTAGCAGCCTCAAAGGGGATTAGAATCGGATGGATAATGTTTTCCTGTTTACCGTCTTTGCTCGTCTGGCATCTAATCTGGAACTGGGACTAATCGAAATTTCAGAGCAAGGAAAGTCATTCTAATAACGCCACTCAGTGGGAGAATTCCGCTCCAATTACTACCGAGGCCAAGTTTGTTCTTCATCCAGTACCGAAGATGTAGCCTTAATGATCCAGAGAGGACAGAGAGGAACCCGTCTATATTGTCCGAAACCGATGAGTTAGAAGTGATTGAATGCAGGTTTATCGAAGTTTTTAATATCGGAATTTAGCGTTTAAAAACTCAAAATTTAATCCTGTAACGTATAATCAAAAGTTGAATTCATGCAGTAGGAAATTTAGTCCGGCAATCCCTTTTTTTCGAAATTAATAAGTAGAAGATTATTCTTCTCTACTCAGCTTTTTCCATGAGGATGAATCAAAGTACTCATCTCAATTGCAGCGTTACACATTATCCTCCAATTTTTTTTCTTCTTTTTTTTCAATGAAAATAAATTGAAGTTGTTGTTTGTATGTTCTCAGTATTCAATGAATAACGAAGATAATTTTTTGTTTTGTAGAAATTTCAAGAATAATTTGTCTTAGTTTCCATACATAAGCAAGACAAGAACTTCACGGTTACAACCAAGTTGTAGAACAACCTTAAAGTCATCTCTATTGATTGAACTATTTTGCGGGGCTGATTGTTGAAATTGATGGACCAAGTGATACACAAAGAGGACATGAGGAGTATGGAACGAACCTATTGGCTGAGATGGTTGGTTCTTATAGGCTGAGGGAGAAAATGATGGACTAACCACAGGATCTCTCATGGGTTATCGATAGTTAGCCCATTAGTCACATTTTTTGTATATTGCAACCACCCGCTTCTACCAATAGAATCCCTCCGTATCCTTTTTGTCTTCTTTGTCTATCGCTTTGTCTACCAATTTCAACAATCAGCCCGCTGACCTAATTTACAAAGTCTAATCAAAGTTTCTTTATATAAACATGCTTGGAGAAGCAGCTAATAAAAAAATAAAATTGAAAGTAATTTTGAAAGTTTTTGTTTTTGTAATTGTAAATGTAGGCTGAATTAGCTAATGATTCGTATTTTATTATTTGTGTAAACTTGAAGATGTAATCATGCAGAATCATGTAGTTTGCTTGACTTTTCGCTTTTTTGTGTTTGTATCTTTACGGTCGGTGTGCTTTGATAGCTGTACTTAGATAATTGTAGTAATTAACTTTGTGTGTACATACACAACTCCGATTAGTTTTCTCTGATGACGGCACAAGTCCGAAAGGCCTCAGTGATGAAATAAATAATAAAAAATTCGCAGCATAATAGTCAGGAGTTCACTTTTCATTACTTTCAATTTTATTTTGCAAGTATTTTTAGGATAAGACCTGGACAATATTAGATGGTGGAGACTGTGCGTAGAGGGCACTGGATTGTTATAGGAAATAATGTTAATTGATTCCATTACCTTCGAACCAATTTCGCGTCGGCTTCGCGAGTTTATTTACGGTGGCCCTAATTTTAGGCAATCATCAGCGGTCCCCCCACACTCATCCAACTCATTCAGAAACAGACGCGCTCGCAATCCGAGGCGATACTATAAGTGACGTGGCGTGCTTCGATGTACATCGATGTTTCCCCATTTGAAGCTATGGTAAAGAATCGATTGTTCAGGTGTTCGTTGCGAACACCCCAATAATCGATCCTTTTCCACAGGTTTAATTGGCAGATCAATCGATTTATCGCAAAGCACGCCACGCCACTGTTGCCTATACCAGTGACCTCCTCAAGCTGGATATACATTCTAAATCCAGGAAGAAATAAGCACGGACGCTGTCAAACACATTTTCAGAAACATTACAAAACTAAATAAATGCGTTCTGAAAAAAAGAATAGGGGCAGTGCATCAGATTTACCGGCTCCAATGCAATTATTGACCATAAAGCACCAGAAACTAAGTTTCAATATTTCATTTTGAAGCGTCAGGGGACAAGCCTGACTTGTGGAATTACCTAGCGCGGAAAATACAGAGATTAACCTTGCCTAAGTTTAAAGTTTTGAAACTTTAACGATTTCTTCCTGATTATTCGATTCGATGGAATGTAAAAGAGTTCAACTGGAGTATATAATTTATCCCTATCGTTTCCATAGAATCCCTTTCATAAAATTAAAAATGAATTTAGACAACAATGACAAAATTTCTGATTCGTAGAATTATGGAGTGAAATATCGATGTAAGGTCATCGACTCTAGAAATGCGACGAATTTTTCAATGTACTTAATTCAATTTTTCCTCTGACTCAGTCATCACAAAAGTTTCACTGCCATGTTCATTAGGAAAGCACCACATGAAGCTCCAGACGTCCCTAATTTATTTCGATAAAATAGAAATTTACGAGGAAACTTGCGAATACTTCCTTTGTATTCCCTGGTAAAAATTGGCGATAGGAGCTGTGTTTCAAAATACCATAGGAGTTCTTACAGCAGACTGAAGAGCGTGATAGAAAAGCATATAGCTGGCTGTAGAGAGTGGAAAAAATCATACGGCCGGGCTACACGAAGCGATAAAAAATTATACAGCCGGGCTATAGTAACTATCGCCGGGCTTTACACTTTATCGCCTGGCTGTTGCTTTTTCGCCATCGGCCATCAATTAAAATGAGAATAATCCATACAGAGTGTGCAAACATTTCAAAGTCATGAGTTGAAAAACGCTGACTCCACGAGATTAAATATTAGAGCCTAACACAAAGCGAAACTTGCGCGGCGGCGCACTGGCTCCTACAAACCTAACAGGGATACTTCACGTATTGCGCAATGCGTATCCCTGTTAGGTTTGAAGGCGCCAATGCGCGTTTCGCGCTGGCTGCCCGCCCGCCACGCGGCGCCGCAGCGTACCACGGCGCTTGAAGCAACTATTTCACACCAGAAGTATTGCACAGTATCATACGAAACTGAAGGCGCTCTAATATATTAGGAATGGCAGGCATCCATCAAAAGTACGGAGCTTTCCTCGCAAAATAAATCAAGATACTACGGTCCAAAAAGAGAGCAGTAGTCCAAAAACTCACCAAGTCCTAGCATCCGCAATTAGTAACGTTTAGCATACACTTTATCGCCAGGCTGTTGCTTAGTCGCCATCGGCTATAAAAGGCTATAAGAAATTGTGTTGCCGGCTATAGAAGCTATTGGAAATCTTCCAGCCGGTTGTAGGTCTATGGTATTTTGGAACACAGATTCTACTGCCAACTTTTACCAGGGTTAGTTCGAAGGATTTTATTCACGATTTAATCTTAGGTATCTAAAAATTTCAGGGGAAAATGTTAACAGTTTTTGTATGAAATTCATATTATACTGGAGGAAATTTGGCAACATCCGATTGCTCATGCGGCTTTTTCCCGTAACACGGAAGTATAAGAATACATAGGGGACATCCTAAAGTTATAGGGGGCTTTCTCGAATGAAATAAGGGTGTCACGCATATTCTGAACGTTGCGGATCAAAAAAACATCAGCGAAGAAAGATAGCAGGAATAAATCAATTACCTTATCGTCGTCATCTGAGAAAAATTAATTCAATTTACCTCCTGCCAGAGATGTTGACGGTCTCGGAGACAGCGGCACTTCTTGACGTGAGGTTAACTTAATTCCACGGCTCATAATTGAGCACTCAAGCTCGCATACAAATAGGAGCCCACGTCTATCCGATTACTCGATGGTGTTGGTCGAAATACACGTATCTCCATTCGCGGCGTTGCAGTTTTTGGGGCAAGTTTAATCGTTTCAAATAAAAACTGATGAATATTATTTTTTTGAATCCTCACTGCTTTTAACTCACGTTTAGCAGAATGTTCCGAGAACACATTTCAATGACTCCCATTCATTTTTCCTCATAAACGTAATAATATCAGGGATTTTGAGACTTCGCAATCGATTTTCGTGTTTTTCCATCTTCATCATCGACTTAGAACGTCAACAGGTCCAGAGGGGAGCCGAGGGAAAGTCCCTCCTGTTGCCCAAAAAAGGGCGGGGAAAGGGGATTGGAGAGAAGGAAAGTAAAAGCAAATTTAAAAAAGAGAAGTTGCTTTTTTGTTGGAGAAAAGCATCGCTTACTTCCTCCGGAGGTAGCTGGATCATTCTATAAAGTGTAAAGTGAGAACTTTAATTTTTAACCAGAGTAAAAATACGTTTTGTTACACGATAAAGCTCTAAATTCCTTCAATTAATGTACCTAGAAATTGAATTTTTGAGAGTTTCCTTTTTTGCAATAACAATTTATGGTAGGTTTTTGAAATTTTAAATGAATGTTACAAATTCAATCGTAATTCTGACGATGTCATGAAAAATATGTATCAGATTGAAAAATACCTCTTTGGTTTGTTGAGACATACTATACATTTTTGTGAATATACCATTGCTTTCTCTCAAATAGCTCAGAAATTTTCTCAGTTATTTATTGGACTCTTGGTCGGCGGAACTATCATAGAAGAAATCCATCCAAACCCTGACGCACATATCGGAATTTCGATTTAGAAGCTATACTTTAATAGAATACAAACAAATTTGCGTCAAAAAAATGTTTGGATTCGAAAACATTTGGAAATCTTTTATTTGGAGCCAAAAAGACTTGCTTAACGTTGTGGTGACATTACAACTAATAAAGACAAGGGTTAGTACGATATTAAACAAAACATTTTGGACGGTAAGCGAAAAGGTCCTGGCTGAAATGTGCACTGGAAAAATTACACATTGGATCTAGAGTCCAGACTCTTAAAAACATCGACAAGAAACTCTTGACAACCACCGTGTTCATACCGATGATATACATCAATTTATATTCGATAAAAATGTAGATACTTGTGCTTTATCCAGCCTGTACTATGAATTATTAACTCATGAAAAAGTAATTCAAAAGAAGTCTACACACATATCATACGTCAGGATTGCAAAAATTCTTCAATTCTTGCATTCGGCTAATTACTATCAGGTCTACTTACAGATTGGAGAGAAAATCCATAACATGTGAAACATTACGTACCTGAAACAAAGATACAACTATCATTAAAACATTTTGAACCAAACATCAAAACAGTTAACCCAAGCATTGATACTAAGATAAAAATGTCGCTTAAAGGTTAATCTATCTACACTGCAAAAAAAAAAAAAAAAAAAAAAAAAAAAAAAATTGGATCTGGAGTCCAGACTCTTAAAAACATCGACAAGAAAAAGTACTCTTGATTCAATCAGAGTCTAACTTAAATCAAGAACCAAGCATCTTTTGAATCAAGAATATTTTGTCTTGTCAATGTTTACAAGAGTCTGGACTCTAGATCCAATTTGTTTTTTTTTTTTCCAGTGCAGCATGAAGTGGCAACTGTGTCCCCAAATGAGCATTAATAAATGAGGAGCGTATATGAAGCTTGCAGAGATGAAGGGCAAGGAGAAAAATCGGAATTCAATGAGAAGATGTGCCTCTGGGGGAAGCGATACTTTTCCGAGGCGAGCGGCTCATCATAAATTCACGATTTCTTCTGTTTCAGGGACGTATACAGTTGGAGTTAAAACCGAAGTTGAGTTGGTTGACGCGGAAAATGCCCGCGCCTACTGGAGAGCGCGTTAGGAATCAAATTGTTGCTAAAAGCAATCCATTGTATGGCGAGAGGCAAACAGCATCCGTCGAAACACCCTGAGTGCCATGAAGAAAGTTATGTCTGGAAAACTTGGTCCATATGTCAACCTATGCGCTGATTATTGAAATGGATAGACAAAGAGGTAGGCATAGAGATAGTGGACTGATCCTGTTGGTGGAAGTGGGTGGAAGCAATGGATAGACTATCTAACGAGCGGCAACCCGGCAAGTCTATCATTCTACCCCTTTGTCTATAAGAACCACTCGTTTCAACCGTTAAGATCGCTCATCATCTCTTTGTCTTCTTAGTCTACCACTTTTATTTGTCTATCGCTATTCTCCCGCTGATTTTTAATTGAACTATATACGCCCCCCGCCTGGCCCACCGTACCCCTCCTCCGCCAATATTTCGAAAAATAACGGAGAAAATCTATATAAAAATACTTTAATTTTCAAAACAATATACATTGAACATAGCAGAATAGATGATCAATTCTAGCAACTATCTTATGATTGAGGTTGGTTATGTTTGAGGTATCTTATGGTTGAGGGTTCAATCTATAGAAAAAGAAAGAAGAGAAAAAACTGTTTAAAACATTATTTTTATTGCGATTTTGTATTTCTAAAAAAAAAAAAGTGGGGGGCTTAAAAGTAAGACTTGGTTTGACCTACCTTCCCCTTCCACTATGATTAAACCTCTTAAGGTAAACTCAGCCCCCTCGCCCCACAAGTAGCTTACGTAATGCTTGATTAGTCCCCAACTGGTCCCATATTATCCGTGGCATTGAGGAGGAAGCCTGTTTACTTTTGGCAACATAAGAAAACGAGGGATTTAGGCGTACAACGAAGAGTGTTGACCTGTCTCCATGACCATGATTAATTACCTGGCGCACGTTGGATTTTTCCACGGCGCACAGTAGATCTAGTCCGTCAGAGAGGTCAGACATGAAATTTTCGACTAAAATTGCAAATTTTTATGTTACTTTCGTCACATTTTAAATTTCAAGGGGTGCTTCAATTGAAGAAACCAATGGAGCCACTTTTGGAACCTCAAAGTTTTGTAGAAACGGAGTTGTAAGCTTTTAAAGTTTCAGAATTTTGCTCGACCTCTTCTATTGACTCGATCCACAGTGCGGCGCGGCGCAGCGTTTAAGCTCGAAATCTCTTCCGCCGACATTTTTATCCGTTTAGCGTGTAGATTTGGATCTCACCGGTCGTTGTTTCCTAAAACTCAGGGGAGGGAAAAGATTTAACGTCTAAGCGTACTCGATGATATTCTAGACTCAGGACCGCGTTCACCGTCGCTCCTTAAACACGTAGGTAAACAGCTCATTTTCTCAGAGGAGCCTGTGTTCATACCAGAAAAAAGGGATGCTGATTTAACATTCTGGGTAAGAAAAAGGGTGCGAGAACCCACAAAACGCTGAAATAATCGCTACAGAAGTTATTTTAGCAATATCAAGATGTAAAAGTAACTGTTGTGGCGGTTGATTCAGCGTTTTGTGGTTTTCACACACTTTTTTACATCCAGAATGTTGCATCAGCATCAATATTTTTCGGTGTAGTTTTACAGTGTGATTGAAGCACGTTTGAGGAGGCCTCTGTCATCGAATTAAATAAAGGTTAACGGACCACTATATAGGCAAAAGGACTAGAAAAAACCGTCACGTGTCTTCTCTTCAAAATCGTATTTAGTCAACGATCTGCACAGCGAGAAAATCCTCAGCGAGGATTGATCGGATAAATAATTCGGTCGAATTCGTCTGGAAGCTCATTAATACTGTCTTTGTACTGCCTTGCGAACTGCTTATCCCGAACATTCACCAGTCATCATTTGACGAATTTTATGCTCAACAAGTTGCTTATCAATCATCCTCAGGCAAAAAGTAGCGCTGACCCCGCACGTAACATTTGTTCCACCCGATTAACCCTCTAAGGCATAAATTAATTTTGGATTCTGGGAGACAAATATATCTGTAGCTTGCATAAAAAACATTGAGTGCCACATTTTTTTTCAAGATTATAAATTTTGGGAATCGGTTATTCAAAGAACAAAAAAAACTAATGAAAACTTGTAAAATCATGCCACAGAGAAAAGATTCAATCTTTAAAAACCTAAAAAATACGTTATTATACAAATTCGCAACGCTATGCCATAGAGAGTTGAAATGCTTACACTATTGGTTCGGAATGACCAAAATATATCGTCTCTGCTAGAGAACAACTCTGAACGCAGTCCTCGTCGCGTCATATGCTTACAGTGATTGCAATAAAAGAGACTCGTAACTTAAATTTCACAACACGGAAAAAATTAAATTGCTGATTTAACAATTCAATTGCTAAAAAAAAGTGACAGCAATGTTTCATCGTAGATTTTACAACAAAAAAATGCTACTTTAACCACCCCCGTGGTTAAATTAGCTTACAATAGTGGTTAAAGTAGTATTTTTGTTGTTGTAAAATCTACGCTGAAACATTGCAGTCACTTTTTTAGCAATTCAATTGTTAAATCAGTAATTTAATTTTTCCCGTGTACTTTTGTTTAGCTTTCTCGTGGTAGTTTGGCCAACGAACCCGTGCGTTTACAGTCACAAGACTCCTGTTAAGAGGACATATCCGCCCCACGCAGGGACATTACTCATACAGCGCGGGAGAGCCCCCTCCTCCCTGGATTTCCCTCTTGTTCTTGTTCCTCTCAATCAATTTATCATGACACAATGATCATTTCTCTGGCTGCGGCCGGCCGTTCATCAATCCCGCCAATTCGGACCCCCCCCCCCCCCCCTCGGCACCCCTTTCCTCACCATCCCCTCTGCCCGATCGAGATCTCAGTCACCATTGACAAGGGTGTAGGTTCCACGTTGCCGCCTCATTACATTACAGTCGACATCAATTTGCAACATTGAATATTGTAATTTGATTATATTTCTATTAATGTTCCTCGTGAGGCAGCTTTGGATACCCACGTCCCTTTAGTGGCCGTGTTATTCTTGCGATATTCGACTTATCGATGCGCGACGGTTCTAATCAATGATAGAACACATGCTCATGTTCAAATTCTGTGTAAAGTTGATTGTGTTAAATCTAATTACGTCAATACAGTCTTGTCATTGGTTTTATATAATTATTCTATCTATTTTCTATCTATCATCTATATTTTATTTCCGGTTTTATTATTAATTTTTTGAGGAAGCGGAAACGCTTATAGATTCACCTGATGAAAACTGAGGATCCAAACGTTGAGCAATTGGTTTAGCAACACAATCAAAATAGAAAAGCATATCTATAATCTATAAAATAAAAGTAAACCGCAAATAACGAAATCAGAACCATTACTCTGATAAAGATTTAAAACCGAGACACCGAAGATAACTACCGCTGTCATAGTAAGACTCGCGCAACAACAACAGTGTGACTCAGTTTTTTTTTATTTTTTTTTTATTTTTAAGTTTCCTTGTTCTCCGGTTTAAAATACAGTTGTAATACTGCAAAACGTCTCGAGTTTTTTTAATTTTATGTTTCTACGGCCTTAATCCCATTTTAAGTTAATTTTGTCATTGTTAAAATAATTTTATTTACGCTCCTCCATTTCCTGTGAAATGGTTCCCGGTGGTGGTCAAATGAGACACCAGGGGGCAAGTTCGCAACACTGGGCGACTGTCAACGCGAACTGATAAAGCGGATGGATGTTTTTCGCGTGACGTATCATGCAACACACTTGACTGTCGCGCCGCGCAGGTTGCCTACCTCTGCGATTGGATAATAGGCTCGTTGCTCCTTCGGTCTGACGCACCACGCAACACACTTGACTGCCGCAGCGATCGGGATGACTAAAGGCTCTCCGTTCCCGGGCAACGGCGATGAGTCGATTGTTGCATCGTCACCGAGATACCTTGATCGATATATATCATTGTGAAGATAGGGAGTTATCGATCAAACTCGTTTGTTGAATCGTTATCGAATGACCTTGATCGATATATATCATTGTGAAAATAGAGAGTTATCGATCAAACTCATTTGTTGAATCGTTATCGAATGACCTTAATCGATATATGCCATTGTGAAGATAGGGAGATATGGATCAAACCCATTCGATACCGATTCAACAATCGAGGCGCAGATAATGGGGCCTGGTGCTCGTTAGATCGGACACGGCAGCCATGCTGTGATTGGCTTTCTATGCCTCTGATTCTGGTCGTTTTCAACGGGCCACAGTCTGCTTCTACTATCACGATTTAACCGGTTCAATGACTGTCAACGCAATTGCACTCGTTGTCCCTTTGGCTGCATAACGTTTGGGTACACTTTTTAAACCGATACCTTTTGCGCACAATTTTTCCCATGACGTTTGCGCAAACTGCACTATTTGGTAGTTGCCATTTGGAAAATGGAAATTTGAAAATACGTAGTGCAAAATATGAAAACGTGTGCGTTGGAGACAGGATTTCAGACTTTTTGACATGATTAAAGTGAATATGGCGGCGTTTCACACTTGAAAAGATTTTTCATTTATCTGTATCTCTTGCTCGCAACGAATCCATTGCATTATGTTTCTTTTTCCTCCTTTATCGGGTTGTATAGTGCGCACTTTTCCTTTTTCGCCCGATTTCACATCTGGCGAAAAAGGAAAAGTGAGTACTGTGAATCCATTGTAGTTTGAATCAGTCAATTTGGAAGCTAACAAGTCTATAGTCTGTTGAACCTTCAGCTATATCAGACGCTATTTGTGTTGCGTCACTAAAAAGCGATATAATTATTCATTCCCATTGATAACATTGAAAGCGGCTATATCCCTCTAATTTTTTGGACCCAACTCTATACATAAGAAGATCCTTATGAGGACAGAAATCACTAATGACGTCAAAGCCGCGATTCGTCGAATACTGCCGTGCCAAGGAAGAACGCCGTATGAACCTTCAAGTTTTGCCAAATTTCCTCGGATAAAACACGAATTTCCTGTTAAACTTATGAAAATTTTCCTTCTAATTTTTCAGATAATTTTGTTCGCAATTTCACCTGAAGTTCCTGAAAATTCCAAGGAAAATTATTCATGGCTTTCCTCATAAATGAGCATTTTATCGAAGGAAATTTGGCAACTCTCGGATGTTCATACGGCGTTTTTCCTCAGCACGGCAGGATAGTAGACATGCTCGGTTTTAACACGTTACATGAACCGATTAATTTCGTCGCTCCTCTGACATCATTGGCGGATCCAGCAACTTGGCAACATCGTCTTTCCTCCGTTTAAACCTATGGAAATGTATCGATTCTTGGAGGGACTAGACGCTCCGACAAAAATCGATTATTAAGCATAGTTTTAAATGGGGAGAATCCGGTGTTGCCAAATTGCTGGATCCGCCTCTGTCTGACATAAGGGCGTATCTCCATTTCAAAATGAGCCCTCTTTCCCGCATGACTCCATGCTTTCCAGAGCTCATGTGGAAAAAGAGGTTCGCCCTTACGTCAGAGCAGAGGAGCGACGATTTATCGCCGCGACGCGTCTCTGCCGACTGTCGCAACGACCGACCCTTCATCCAAAGACTGATTCCGACAAGTCAGCACGCATGCATGGAGCGCGAAATAAGCGCTCGTTCGAAACTTTTTAATTCCCTTTTTTCCCGCATAGATCAAAAGTTCGCAACAATCATTCATCATCCCTCGACGCAGTTGTCACTTAGTGGGTTTTCATCGTATTTTCAGACGAGAGAGATAGCGAATTAATCGCCCCGGAAATCGCGGCAACAGTGTTAACGAGGAGTAACCACCCTCGCAAACATCAACATCAATGCCGGACACAGAGAAACTTCCCAATATCATCTTTGTGCAACCATTGTGTTCCACTTGCTGCGTCAACTTTTCTCAGTTATCCCTTCGGACTACCGATAAAGAGACGTATGTTCGTGGCACTTAAAAACGATTTCCATCCCGTCTACATTTCGTGAAATTGACGATCATTTTTGTTGGTTTAATTGAAATTTCAACGATTTCACAATTAAAGAGTGGAAATTCAAAACCAGATAAGCGCTATCAGGGATATAACTGAGATTACGCATTACGTTCCTCGGAGTAAAATAATTCAAAATTCCTTGCCTCAAGGGAATTTTATGTAATTTTGATCCCAATTTTAGGGCAAAGACTATTGTTTTATGCCAAAAGATATGTTCTTCAAAAGAAAGAAATTTAGAATTATGTTTAAAAATATGCAGATGAAGAGAAGGAAATCAGTTGGATTTTATGTAATGTTTTATCATCTTAAATGACAATAATTCCAACAAACTTCACAAAAACTTTCAAAATCATAAATAGGAAACCTCCGAGCGACGCTGCAAGTTTGAATAATCGAGTCAAACACAGTGCGGCCGGCGTGAGGTTGGCGCGCCGAACCGCAGAGTAGCGAAACGCATAGTAGCGCCTTACAAGACCGTAGGATACTTCATGCATTGCGCGTACAGCATGCTTCGCGCAACACTAAGTGGCGGCTTTTATACTTCATGCTATGCGCGTATACCACGGAGCGGAGTGCGCGCTCCAGTCGTTGAGAAGTCGTATTTTCTTGGTGTGCACCGTTTTCTAACAGTGCACACCGCCAGCTTGCAATCCTAGGATCACAGGATTGAAAAGATATTGCAATCCTGTATGTTTTCCGGTAAAAATATAATTTACCAGTGGACATTTTTCAAGTTGGAATGCTGTTACGTTCTATCGTCTGGGAAACGCCGAACTTAGGTCATTCCCAAGGAGGAAAAGTGGACATTTTTAAAGCGCATATATGGCAAAATTTCCAGGGAGATATTCTTGATATCGCATTCACACAAAAATGATCTCGGGCAATCTGATCTAACTTCGGAAATTTTTACAAAATGACCTAGACGTGCTTATGGCTGATAACGAAAAATTATGGGGGGGGGGGGGAGTCCACCACGGCACCGCGATGGGGTGGTTGTTGGCGATTTCTCGTGCCGCTTTGAGGAGTCAGTCCGCTTCTGTCAATTTTCAATCAGAGCTTTTTATACTGACGCGGTACTCCTGAAAAAAACATGCATCTTGTTTGCGGCGTCTCAAAATCTCCGCTCCTACTAAATTTTATCGACGGAGAAAATTTCAAGAAATAAAAAAAAATGTATAGAATTTCCACAAAATATTTTTCATTTGGAGGAGAAAAAGCAGGGCAGTATTTTTCAGTTGAAAAAAATGTATTATTAAAGTCTGCGTCATCGCTAACTGAGAAACGCCTTTTCGAAGTTTGACCGTCGATATGTTCTATTCAGAATGATCGGAAGGCGGTAATCTTGCTTCTGTTAAACTCGCGTTATCAGCAGCGCATTTGAATGCTTGATCTCGGCATTTAACAACTCGTCGTTCCCCTCACGAAAGAGCGTAACCAAATTTCCATGTTGCCAAATTTCCCCTTGCAAATTGCATTTTTACTGGGAAAATCTTGGACATTTCTTATTGAAAATTTCACGGATTATTCTTCTGATCTCATGCAAAAATCAGACAAAAATTGGGCAGTGATTGCACAACTGCATTTTTGTAAAACATGGAATTTTTTTCGTCAATGTTGCAACCTTGGAATGAGGTTAGGTTCCTTCGTCCGGGAGACGACGCACTAAGGCAGTCACGCGGAGTACTTCAAACTCAAGACTGCGAGATGTCACAATTTTTACCGTGACCGCGACGAATGACAACAAAGGAGAGATCTCAAGGAAAAGAAAGGGCGGCGGTAATTTGATCGCTTGAAAAGGATTTGCATTTGGCATCGGAATTAAATCTTCCTCGCGAAAGCGCATCTCAGAGGATTATCGCACAATGGCCCGCGCTTCCTTCCTAGGTGTTGACGTAATGCGCTGCCGTGTTACCGAAGAAAACAGTAATTTCAAAAATGAAGCTCTGAGAAAATAAACCTAGTGCCACCTTTAGTTGGACCGCGTTCGGTAGAAAGGAACCAAGCCACATCAGCTATCGTCAAATTCAACCGGGCAATTTCATTTCTTACAGAAAAACGTTTGTGAGAATATTTTGAAACTTTTAAGGAATTTGCTTTGCATTATGCCAAACGATTCGCTGAAATTTGCCGGAAAAATCCGCACAACCGTTTTCATGGATAATTTAAACTGTCCAGTTAAATTTGGCAGGAGCTGATGTAGCTTAATTCCTAGCTGAGGAGAAGAAATATTGCGAGTTTTGAAAATTTTAAGGTAGGTCCGTGTCTTTATCTCAAAGGTTGACATAGTCGTGAGTTGTCATTTATGTTTAGAATTGTTTAACATCACAAATCATTGTAATTCCTCACAAGGATCTATTCCGGGTGTTAGGTCCTTGAATTCTTCCGAAGGTTCTTAAAAATTGTGCTTTTACTGATGTTCAGATAACGATATCTTTAGACTACCACTCATAATGTGCTCTAGAGTCCCTTTATAGGGAGAGTTAAGACAACGCGGCTTGTGGATGTCACAAACGGGAATCAAGATTACACAAATCGGATGTTTGCTGTAATCTTTGATCAACCCATTCCCGAATTCTTTTATCTGTTCCAACTCTCATTTCATTTGTTCCTTGCCGTACCTCCTAATTCCAGGCCCATTCCAGTAATATTTGCCATCGGTGAAACTGTAATCTTTATTCCCGTTTGTGGCACTGTGAGGGCCTCGAATACGGAACCAATTAGAAATGGATTCACTTTGTCTTTACTCTCAGTATAAAGGGACTCTAATGTGCACCACATGTAGACTTCGGCGGCAATATTGGCCCGCATCTTAAGATCAAAGTTCCTATTAGCAGTAGGAGTCTTAAATTGTTATGTCTTGCTAGCTTTTGCCACTTTTGCACTCTTTCCTTATAATTTTTTTTTTTGTATTTAAAATTAATTATTTAATTATTTATCTATTTATCTATCTATTCGCTATTATTATTATCCTAAACCTTCACTTCACTTTCTCTCAATTTGCTTACCAGTTTTTGTTTATTTTTTATCTGTTTAAAGTGTTTTTTTTTATTGTAATACTGGCTGATACATGTTAAGTTTCAATTTTTAAAGACCCGTAAGGTCTGAAAATGAGTTGTAACTTACTTTTCTTTAGTTACAAAAAAAAAAAAAAAAAAAAAAAAAAAAAACCCACATGTAGACTTCTTATGGGAAGGGGTAATTTAAAGAAGGATTATGAATACGGCTCTTAGATCATATTTTTCCTGATGCAAAAATAGAACTTTTGCCCTGTTTGAACGGGGAATTTTGGGTAAGCGCTCGTATGATTAATGAAACTGCCCAGTGGCGTTTTCTTTGATTGGATCACAATCGTTCCCTCGTCTCTTTGCTGAGCTGCGGTTTTCGATGCCACGGATTATCCCCCGAGCGCTGCAGCAGAGAGAACTATGGAGCGATTATTATTATACATAAACCCCCCTCCTTACCCGCGGGCACGCTTCATTATTTGAATGAGGACACAACTCATTGACCCACTGTTTTCCTCGTTTTATATTTGACCCAGTGTTTAAGAGTTCCGGGTTTTTGAGAGCTACCGTGTGAGGGAGACATTGATTAATAGTGATTTGCGGTTTGTTCTCGGGGCCATGGCAAATCAAATGCAATTATTAAATCTAACCTATTCGAGCGTATGCATACAGGTTGAGGGGTGGGGTGAGGTATCTAAATCACGGCTTGGAGGCGTTAATTTTGCATCAATCGGCTCAAAAAAACACAGAAATATTACAAAAATTTCCTTCTCGACAGTTCGAAGTTTGGAGACGAAAGAGAGGGAATTAAAGAGGACGTTAGTGACGTTTTTCGGCGCTGCTCACAACGGGAACGATTCTTTCCGTACGCTTATTGCAGCATTATTATACAAAGTCTGGTTTGAAACTTTGACCCAATTTTCTTGTGAGTATTAGCATGTGTTGAGCATCGAACACTGAAGATCAATATTTTTGACCCCAACCGGTTTTACAACTGTATTGAACATTTTGAGTTTCAACCTTAACGCACATTTTGCCACCGGTAATTTCTTGCTCACTGAGAACGTGAGTCGAAGAAACAAATCTAAAGTTTTAATTTTCTCCTTCTTAAAAGCACGTGACCGCCAACGGGAAAGAGATCCCTATCCCACAGAGATAAACTTAATTGCAACGTTTAAGAATCTCCGGTTCGTGTGTTATTTTCCTATTGTTTTCTTGCACATTTATGTGATTTTTTCGAGTGAGTGAAGAAAATTGCAGAAAATTCAAATAGAAATTAACCCTCAAAAAAATAAAACATGAGTGGAGACTTCCAGCGTAGCAATCTAAAATACCCATAATTCGACTTTAGCCACCGATATGATGAAATGGGCAACTAATATTCATTTTCCGATAACGAGAAAAATAATCCCTACAGGGGATAAATAAAGGTGTAAAGCGAATGAAACTTCGGGCGCGAACCTTATGTACGTGTTAGAGTAATCTCTTTGAGGTTGAGACGAGGGTCGAACTTGACGCTCACCTACTGCAACTAAATCACGAGACTGAGAAAGGGTTTAAGGATCCGTGAAATTGTGAGGTAGGAGTAAGCGGATTGGAATTGGCTTCATCTGCTTACTTCGCATACAAATTTCACATATCCATATCAGTCATTTTCTGGCTCTTGAGGCGATACATAATGGATCTAGCATTTCATCGCTGCAGTTTCATCTTCCTCTGCAGCTTGGGAGTGTCAGAAATAAACCAACTGCGCAATTAAAGTACACAGTTAGAAATGTCCGCACTGGGAAAAAAACCCATTGGATCTAGAGTCCAGACTCTTGAAAACATTGACAAGAAAAAATACTCTTGATTCAATCGGATTTTTGCTTGAATCGAAACGAAATCCACTTAAATTAGGCTTGGTTCTTGATTTAAGCTAGATTCTGATGGAAGCAAGAGTGCTTTTTCTTGTCGATGTTTTTGAGAGTCTGGGCTCTAGATCCAATGTGTTTTTTTTTCCAGTGCGTGTTTTTTATTACTTTAAGTTTCTTTCCTTTCGGTCAGATCAACCAATTTTTTGGTTGAATTAAGGAGTAACGATAAAAATGAACACAACCTATACTCAGCGTATGTAAGCGTGAAGCAACACTATTCGACTACTCGAGCGTTGCACAGTATCGCTCGAAATTGAAGGCGAACTTAACGCACCAACTCATTAGGCCAATTCCTGCAACCGCTAATGTCGACGAGTTTCAAGGAATATCAATGGAAATAAACGCAATCTATACTCGGCCCCACACAAGCGCAAAGCAACTATTCGACCGCCCGAACGTTGCACAGCATCACTCGAAATATATGTATAGACATGATGTCCGCGTTCCGGGTTCAGAGGCCGAAAGTTCCGGGTGCTGGAGCCATAGCTTCGACTGCTCCGGGTGCTACACCTGGAACTTTCGGCCTCTGAGCCGGGAACGCGGACGATATGTCTATTGTCTACATATCCCGTAAGTACGGCTTCCCCGGCCGGAGTTATTTTTCAGTGATGGCTTGGAGATTAACTGACTGGACCATCAAGATCTTGTGGCCAAATGGACCGCGTTAAACAGAAAAGAACCAAGCCACATCAGCTATTGCCAAATTTAATGGGCTAATTTAATTTTTTACATGAAAATAGCTATGCGGATTTTTGTGCAAATTTTAGTGAATTTTCTCTATAGTGCGAAGCAAATTCCTTAACATTTTCAAAGGGATCCGCACAAACGTTTTCTCGTAAAAAATTGAATTGCCCGGTTAAAATTGGCAATAGCTGGTGTGGTTTGGTTCCTTTCTGTTAAACGCGGTCCAAATAATACTCTGAGATTCAACGCGCAGAGGATTGCATATTTCACGGTGTCCTCCTTCGTCATTTCGAGCTTTCCGCATTTTAAGAGCTCCGAATCAAGGAGCGTGCCCTGTTTAGAAATCTCTTGTAAATTGGAATTTTCCCTCCAAAAATACAGTGTATGCAGTCGGAAAAGCACGGCGTGCGGATAATACAGCCGTACTACGGTAAAAAACGCCGAGAGAATATTCGAGAGTTGCCAAAGTTCCTCTAATAGAATGTTTAATTTAAAGGAGAGTTATGATTATTTTCGCTAAACATTTTCAGATAATTTAGATCTGATTGCGAATACGATTTTCTGACTCCTGGAGGAAAAATATTTACAGATTTTCTTGACGGTTGAAATGTTACCGATCAAGATTTGGCAATCTCAGAAGGCTCATACGGCGTTCTTACTCAGCACGGGAGAATACAGGGAAGACGGTAAAGTGTGACGCATCCACTAATAAGTTATGAACCGCAGGCTCATCGCTGCCGTGCTAAAGAAAAACGCCGCATGAACCTTCAGGCATTGCCAAATTTTCTTCGATAAAACACGAATTCCCCGGTAAACTCATGAATATTTTCCTTCCAATTTTTCAGGGAATATTCTTTGTATTTTGATCTAAAGTTCCTGAAAATTTCAAGGAAAAATATTCATAATTTTCCTCATAAATGAACATTTTTATCAAAGGAAATTTGACAACTCTCAAAAGTTCATACGGCGTTCTTCCTTAGCACGGCAGAACAGGCTGTCAGTTGATAAGCCGGATACTTTACAGAATTGCTTCTTTGTGGAAATTTTACGGCCGATGAAAAATATCCGGCAATTTTGCCCGGAAGGGATATTCCAGGAGCTTATTAATTTCCCCGCCACAGCGCTGCGATCACAACCTCCCCCATCTCCCTTCGATAGCGCTTTGAAGAGGATTCGATAGTTTCGATCTTTTGTGAGCCCTCATACGCCTGAAATCGAGACCGGTGTGGTATCGAGAACCTCGGGAGATACTTTGTCTAAAACCGTCGTCGTTAATTGAAACTGGGAGGGGAAAAGGAAGATAACGGGCTGTGCAACCTTGAACCGGGTGGAGGTAAACTTTTCCCTCTAGCGGGTTGCGACCTCACGTGAGCATGTAAAATCTCCCCGCTAGGAGTGCCAAAAAGCAACAACAGGAAAATATGGCGTGAGCCACTCAACAGGGTCAAAAATCAAAATGCTTTTCTCAGGTGGTAATTTTGAGTATTTTTTTAGAGCAAGTGTTTCGCGTGATTAGTATGCTATATTGATGAGGAAACGCACTATCTTAGCTCAGCAGTGGTCTACTCGATGGCTATCTTATTCAAAAACCGCGTACTTTCGTCAAAACAAAGTTTTAAAATGTTTGAGCATTATTTCTTCCACAGAAACAAAAGCTATACCATGAATTATACTGCTTAGAATTTTTGGAGGGAATTTTGAGGAAGAATCAAATAAAATTTCAAACCATAAAGTTGACCTTCCCCCCCCCCCCCTCCGATTTGTTTGACGACTATTCATAAAAATCCCAAGCCGTGTCAAATTGACCCGACTATTTATTCTTTTGCGGGAGTTATGCGGTCAGTACATGGGAGAATTACATAAAGGTCTGCAAATACATCCTAAAAAAGAAACAGACATCAAATTGTAGAAAAAGAAACACTCTAGTGTCAGCACAACTGAAGTTTAGACTTTCCTCTCGAACCTGGGCAACACTTCTTCGGCAGCAAAGAGAGATGTTCACGCCTAGCGTCATCGCGCCTTCAATATCGCAGATGCAATACGGACATCTATCAAGCACGAATAGTTGTAACTCCGCGCCGTCATCAACGCGTCTCCTTTCCATTGCTCTTCTTCCAAAGTGCTTTCTTCTAATAACAAAAATGTGACTAAGTATGGCAATGCTCCTACAACGATTACAATCCTCTGATGACGGCTTAATACCCTAATGGGCTCTGAACATATATTTTAAACCAACCAAAACGCTTTTTTTTGGTCGGAGGACAAAATATATGATGAAATATAACGAATCATAAGAAAACGGGGTTTGCCTTTTCACAAAACCTGCGAAACAAGATCTTCCTATCGTTAGTTTCCTCTACGCCTCGTGGTGTTTTATAACGAACCCAATTTACATTTTAAAAATTGTGCGCCTTCGGTGGCCCAATTCTCCTCTGAGTTTTACCCATTTTTCATGAAAAAGCTATCAGAAAACACCGTTACTGGAGTATATGCTATCATCTAAATTCATCTCCATAACTGCACGATCAAAATCAAAGGTTAGGTTTTAATTGGACGTATTTCCTCCGAACGGAACTATGTGCATTATGACGTGAGCCCCGTTATGCATACATTCTGCTGGGTCTCAGGGCTCATGTCTTAATGCACATAGGTCCGTTCGATAGAAATACGTCCAATTAAAAATGGTAGAACTGCGGGGTTGCTTGATACGAGTAAAGGATTTGAGTAAGAATACGATTACGTTCCACTCATTCATATGAGGGGCAATTTGTCTTTGATAACGAGAGATTGATTCCATATGAAATCAGTGGCTTGTCGTGCTTTGCGATGAATCGATTGGTCTGCTAATTAAAGCAATGAAAAAGGATCGATTATAAGGGTGCGCCCATTGAACTCCTCAGTGGCCAATTCTGTATTATAGTTTTAAATGGGAAAATATTAATAAAAAAGGGTTAAAGGCCGATCAAAGATTCTCGCGATATGGGAACTGTTAGCCTCGCTCATTTAATTGTATTCTCACCAATCGATATATATCGTATTGTTCTGCCTCACTTAGTATCAATTTTATATATGTATAATATATTAAAAGGAAGGGGGAGGGTTGTCATCTGCATTCCCTGGTAAAAATTGGCGATAAGATCTGCGTTTCAAAATACCATGGGGATTCTTATAGCCGGCTAAAGAGGGCTACAGAAAATCTTATAGCTGGCTGTAGAATGCGGAGAAAATCATACGGCCGGGCTATACAAAGCGATAAAAAATTATGCAGCTGGGCTATAGTTCCTATCGCCGGGCTTTACACTTTATCGCCTGGCTGTTGCTTTTTCGCCATCGATTATAATAGGCTAATAGAAATTCGTGTGCTTCGGAAATCATTAAGTTTGATACGGAACCACCTTAATATTTACAAAACACACATTATATTTTCCTTTAATACATATTTTTTTTTCACCAATTAAAATGAGAACAATCCATACAGGATGTGCAAAAATTTCAAAATCATGAGTTGAATAACGCTGACTATCCGCCAGATTAAATATTAGAGCCTAACACAAAGGCGGAGCGGCGAAGCACTGGCGCCTACAAACCTAACAGGGATACTTCACGCATTGCGGAACGCGTGAAGTATCCCTGTTTGGTTTGTAGGCGCCAAAGCGCGTTTCGCGCTAGCTGCCCGCCCGTCGCGCCGCGCCGCGCCGCAGCGTACCACGGCGCTTGAAGCAACTATTTCACACCAGAGGTATTGCACAGTATCATACGAAACTGAAGGCGCTCTAATATATTAAGAATGACAGGCATCCATCAAAAGTACGGAGCTTTCCTCGCAAAATAAATCAAGATACTACGGCCCAAAAAGAGCGCAGCGGTCCAACAACTCACCAAGTCCTAGCATCCGTAATTAGTAACGTTTAGCTTTATCGTCTGGCTGTTGCTTAATCGCCATCGGCTATAAAAGGCTATAAGAAATTATGCAGCCGGCTATAGAAGCTATTGGAAATCTTACAGCCGGCTGTAGGTCTATGGTATTTTGGGACACAGATTATACTGCCAATTTTTACAGGGGTTGTTCCGCACATTCATGAGGGCAAAACTTTGGCATAAATGGATAGAGAGATAAGGAGATAGGGATAGGGAGATAGGAGATAGAGATAGGGTCTGTCGCGCGAAAGAGAAGAGGCTATTCGTGAGAGGTGCATTTTGGAATGTCTAACGAAATCTTAGAATTTAAAGAAGGTACTTTTTTTTTTTTTTTTTAATTTGTAGGGGCGCATGAGGCCATTGAGGGGCCTCAATTTGAGGCCCTTATCGAGAAATTTAGATTTCCTTTGCATTGTTGGGGTTTACAACCCTGATAGCATAAAGACGCCTAAATGATGTTTTTGAGATATCCCTGAGAACAGTCAAATGTTTCATAGACTTTTTTTCAAAATAAAAAAAACCCTAAACATCTAAAAACGACTCTGAAACGTTCAAAGAGATAAGCTATAAAAACATGTATAAGTTTTTTTTTTCCTTTTAAACGTTTCGAATTCATTGATTAATCATTTTAAAACTTTGAAAGCTATCAAAAGACATTCAAAGTTTTGGAAAAATTTTAAATTATTTCAAAAACGTTTGTAAAGGCTTTATAAAATATTTTAAAACAAATAATTACTATATTTCTTTCTTTTTTAAAATTGTTACAAATGGGTTTCAGTATAGTTTTGAATCGAACTCTAACGCCCTCTTGGACCTTATTTCGCTGATTCAGTGTAAAGGACAACTTTTTTGTAAAATATTTCACTCAGATCTCTGTCAGAGCTTGAATGGCGTTGGGGATGTTAGGATGCGGATGCGTAACAATTCTACGTTTTAATTTGAATGAAACGTCTCTGAACCAATGGTGGAGCTAGGCTCGGCCAAAGGGGAGCGAGGCTACCCTATATTTTGAGAATAACATATTTGCAAATCAAATGTAATTTCCTAGAACATTCTCCAAGAAAACAGTGGATGCTCCTCTGGGCTTGATGAAGGAAAAAGTCCTAAACGTAGTGGAGTTTTTTATCTTTATTTAGCTCAAGGTTTTGTTCGCTATACCATTTCTTTACGTGCGCAGAACACGAGGCGCTTACGGGCACTTAGTCTCAGCGTCACTCTCACTGCTAGTGCTGAGAAAAAAAAAAGCCTTAAATTCGTATGTTGGCAAATTTTTAACGATAAAATATTGATTTCAGAAAAGAGTCATAATTTTTTTTTTTTCCTAAGAAAATTTTCAGGTGCTTTAAATCGAAATGGAAATTTCTAAACATAAAGATCCTAGGCGTCGTAAGTGCAGCGGAGTTTTTCATCTTTATTTAGCTCAAGCTTTCGCTCGCTGTACCATTTTTTTACGTGCGCAAACAGAAGGCACTCACGGGCACTAAGGCTCAGCGTCACTATCAGTGCCAGTGCCGAGGAAAAAAAGCTCGTGAAAATTCGTATGTTGACAAATTTTCAATGATAAAATATTAATTTCCGAAGAGAGTTATACATATTTTTTTTTTTAAAATTTCAGATAATTTAAATCGAAAAGAACACTTCTCTGAAAAATTAAGGGCACATATACTTCATTGAGTTTACTAGATAATTGGTATTTTATCGAATTTAATTTGGCAGCGTCCAAATTTTCATACGGCGTTCTCTATGGCACGGCAGCACAGAGGCCTACGTAATCAATGAAGCACCATTTTGCAGGAAGTGCGAGGTTACGCTGTATACAGAGAGGGTGAAGATAACCTGACGTTTTCCTTAGCAGCTCGTGCTTATAACGTGTTGGTGTGTGCATACCAAGACCGCAAACGCTCTAGTATCTTCAATCTATATACACTCGCTCCCTCAGTATATTCATACCTTCACGGCTTCATGGCTTTACGAACGAATTTTTCAAATATTATATTATGCCATCCTCGCTGTGAGATGAGGCAGCCATTATTTCATTTTACCTGAGTGGCTGTCGGCGAATGAACTGGATTTTAAGCCAGACTAAAGTAAGGCCAAAATGTATCTTCAACAATTTTTTCGACCAGCATCCCATCTCTGCCACCATGACTCACTGCCACATGAGTCGTCTGCAAAGTATTGAATGCCTCTTCCACTGTCACAAAATACTGCGCCTTCTTTCTACGAATAAGTTTTCTGACCTCTCTGACTTCTTTATCGCTGAATTTCTATAATCTATGTGATTACAGAGTTGTTCTTCTTTTCGATTTTTCTGCAAAAATTTTTCGTTTGCAATTCCTACGACTTTCATTAATGCGGAATAATTACCCTAGGTTTTATGTCAAAGTGATTTTCTTGAAAATTAGTTTGGTCCAGGATATCCTACTTCGGCCTAAAATTAAGTTTGTCCGCCGGCAGCCCAAACCAACTGATATGGGTCTGTTACTTACCCGAAATGCATTCAGCCGAATTGATTTTTGCAGATCAGTTTGATTTCATTTTGCAATAAGGAACCACTATCTCTAGCTCTCCCATAAAATCACATATCTGCATAGGGAAACCAATGGCGTGTATGTTGTTTCTAAAATGGGCCAGAAATAGTGCGGTTCCTTATTGCAAAATGTAATCCAGTTCAGAAACTGAGTTGAGTATACGCTGGAGAAGCCCACGTACTCCATTTGAACCGCATTTTGCAACAAGGTACTGCTATTTCTGGCTCATTTTAAAAACAACATAATTTACATTAATACTTCCGTTCAGCTACCATTTTCTTGTGAAAAAAATAAAATCTGACAGGAAATTAGACGCCGTTTGGCGATGTAGTCAGGCTGATAATTCTAGTTGCGGCTCTCTCCCGCGTTCGAAGAAAATTCTGGTGTTCCACATAATTAGTCAGAAGTTTTCTTGATTAAAATCACTCTCGTCAAAAAATGAGTAAATGGTGGATTTTGATAAATAAACAAGAACCCGGCGGGCAATATTAATTTATCTCTGGATAGAGGATCGCGGGCATGCAATTCCCGCCTTTTCTCCGCGAATCGAATTATCCGCTTCTCCATTATATCGAGAATTGCATAGAGCAATCCACTCCCGCCCTAATTGATTGTAGCTTCCATCAAACATCAGCACCGTTCACCACTCACTATTTCGTGCGGTGGATCATAGCGCAATCGCGAAAAATTGTTATACGTGGACGTATTTCTGCCGAACGGAACTATGTGCATTATAACGTGAGCCCTTGCCCCAAAGGGATATATGCACAATAGGGCTCACGTCATAATGTACTTAGTTCCGTTTGACAGAAATACGTCAACATAAACTGCTGTTGCTCCAAAAACAGCCTGACTGGGTATACATCAGAACGCCGACTAATTTTAACAGAGTTAAGCGGAACAACTAAATTTACTTCGGGGTGTTTCAACATCTCATCCACTATATTTTACCTTTTTGGAAGTAAACCAACCAAAATCTCCACTCGAATATTATTGCAATTTCTCTTGCCTGCATGAGGGTTATTTTTACAAAATTGTAAGCGAGATAGTTGGTTGCTTTCCTTCTAAAAAATGAAAATAGGATATGAGATTTTGAAACACTGCATTGTAGATGTGTCTATTTTGATTAACCCTTTCCATTTCTTCTATTGTTTTATTGTTTTGGCGGATATTTAAAAAAATATTCTACCTTGAAAATTTGCAAGTATCTATAGTATATTCTTGAAAATCGAAGAGAGATTCATTGAGAGTTTCAAGGCTTTACACTGGAAAAAAAACACACTGGATCTAAAGTCCAGACTCGTAAAAACATCGACAAGAAAAAATACTCTTGATTCAATAGGATTTTTGCTTAAATCAAGAACCAAGCCTCTTAATTTGAGCGGATTTCCTTTTGATCCAAGCAAAAATCTGATTGAATCAAGAGTATTTTTTCTTGTCAATGTTTTCAAGAATCTGGACTCTAGATCCAATGTGTTTTTTTATCCAGTGTATGTTTTGTCGTTTTATTTCATATAAATAAATCAAAACATGAGGCAACGTAAAATTCCATTACGCTAATTCTGTTTTAATTCAATATTGCCTATTAAATCTCGCACGATGAGGATTAAATTTGAAATAGCCTCGACGCCAAGATTCGTGTGGTTTCCGATATAATATGTTATTGATCCTACACTCTTTCGTGAGTTTCCCAATATCACTGGTTTGCCAATCCCCGTTCAGATGATGAAGTAATGCAACTCCATATATTTTCGCTCATACGTTAGCTCTCGAGACAGACCGCAGTTACGTTTTTCGCTCATACGTTAGCTCTCGAGACAGACCGCAGTTACGTACGAAGTGGTGAAACGAGCACAGGTTAAACATTCGTATTTCACCCAAGGCTTTAGTGGAACGGTTTTCATGAGAAAGAGCGTAAGTACCGCGCAATACTTGCAACGCATAGGCTCTTATTGGAATTAGTCATTCGCACGCCGGTGGCAAAAGGCCACCGCCAACCCTGCTTTCGGGTGTGTGTAAATGGCGGCGGCAGACGGATAGGAAGGGTGAGGTGAGGGTGAGTTGCGAAACGCATCAATCTTCGCAAGTGTGATTCGCATGAAGCATGCCACTCGAATGAAGGCGCAACTTTCGTGAGTCTGCCGCGCCCTGAGAGAGCCGTGCACTGTTGCCAATTGATGAGAAAACGCCTAAGTCCACCGCATTTGTGGGTCAAATAGATCCAAAAATGCAGAAATACCTACTGTACTGGGCAATAAGGATGAATGCCTGAGCGAGCGCGTCGTCCGTTGCTAAAATTTAGACCCTACTTAGAGAAAAATTTTAACACAAAAGTTTGATTATAGGGGAAAAAAACACAAAATAATCCTAGCCTTTGGTTGACGATTTCAAAAGAATATCCCGGCTAGATTTCTTGAAAATATGTATTAAAAAAGGAGTGGTAATGATCAACGTCCCAATCAAAGTAATGCATTTTCCCAGTCTCTCCATTGTTTTCCCCGCTAAATTCACCGCAAACTGCACCGAAATCAACACAAAATGTGTGTTAAAGGAATACAGAGTAAAGCAGCGGGTGGAGTAGTAAATTGAAATTTTCTAATAATAAGAAAAGAAATTCCCCAAGGGAACCTCCCTGAAGGGCTTTAAATTGAGTAGCAATTTTATCGGTAAGGGCCACTCAGAGCACCTCTGCCGTGCTAAGGAAAAAAGCCGCACGAACATTCGATAGTTGCCAAATTTCCTTCGATAAAATGTTCATTTTTGAGGAAAGCTATGAATATTTTCCCTTGAAATTTGCAGAAACTTTAGGTGGAATTGCAAACGAAATTGTATGAAAAATTGTAAGAAAAATGTTGAAAAGAATTTCCGAGAATTCGTGATTTACCGAAGGAAATTTGGCACCGCCTGAGGGTTCATACTGCGTTTTTCCTCAGGACGGCGGACCTGCACTTGGGTGCGGATCCACAGGTGGGCGAGAGGAGCCATTTTTAGAAGGACCACTTTCGTGGCGAGAAGTTTAAGCACGCGCGGCGCGGAGAGACGGATGTTGGAGCGGGAGCCTTGGCAAAACACTCGGCGGATCAATTAATTCCAAACGAACAACAAGAGGCCCGAGAAAAGAGTCAATTGTCGGGAGTATACTTCCAGGTATCCATGTTTATGTTCGGGACGAGGGGCGCCACGGCGCGGCTCAGCCGCATCGGCGCCGGCTGTTGACTCGCAACCCGACTGCTTTAAAATTCAGACTAATTTCAGCGGCGCAGCGGTGGGCTGTAAGACCTCTTCAAGTGAAACGCTTCACCGCGCCTCGCAACTCCCCGGGTCCCCGGGAAAATAAACGCGAATCGAGCGGGGGGCCGCTCTGCCCTACTGAGGAATAACGCCGTATGAGCTTTCAGATGTTGCCAAATTTCCTCCGATAATTTACGAATTTCCAGGGAAATTTGGGGACATTTCCCCACCAATTTCTCAGAGAATTTCCTCCTATATTTAATCTATAGAATCTAATAATTTTAGGGGAAAATATTTGCAAATTTCCTCAAAACTGAATGTTCTATTGGAGGAAACTTGGCAATCTCTGGGTGTTCTTACGGCCTTTTTTCCGAGCACGGTGTTTACCAGAGGGATTCTTCATTTCAGGTGACTCGAGAGCACTTTACTTGGATCGCTCCCTGTAAAAGGCGAATATGTCTATCGTCTCGTGAACTCTGAAGCATAGGCATGCATATAGACCTCAGAGCTCATCACAAAATGAACTTTTTAAGTTTCCATATCCTCCGATTTACTTAAGCTGAGCCCAACGCAACCCGCTCAACAAAAACGCGGTGCTCCTTTACACAGCGGTTGCCCAAGGAAGGGGGGGGGACTTCAGCGGTGTCAATGGAAGCTATTAATCGTGACGTCACTGTTAGGATTCTCCGCGGACTAATTTAGTGTGTACGTAGGAGAGGTTCGATTATTTATAGAATCGATTCATCGTAATCGGCATCTCTCCCAGTTTTGATCCTCGATTGCATTGATTCATCATTTACTGATCGATAAATCTATTGTCAATCGAAAGAAATGATCAGATTGGGAATATGTAGAATAATCTGGCTTATGGTTGGCTTTTTTTCTAAATGTAAAGTTTGATTGATCGAGAGCTCGATTGATTTTAAATAAAGTAATTAATCTTTGATCGATAACACTGGTCAACAACTTCTTCTTTTTTTGAGATTTGCCCAAATTTGTCAACTGATACAGCGTAGATTTTTAGAGCTGATTCCGAAGCAACCTCTGTTTCTTTTGATCACATCAATTTCCCCTGAAAAATCTGATTATTCCCTAAAAATCGAGTTTTTCTGGAGAACAGTCAATTTTCCAGGAAATCTTTGCACGGTAGAGAAAAACTGAAGTCATTTTTCGGATTCAGCAGCCAGAAATACAGAGGATAACATGCGATGCATGCCTATACAAATTTCATTTCCGTTTTTCATATCGAGATTCGAGGTTCTTCCGGTCAAGTGCTCCATTCCGCCCGTAAATCACCGTATATCAATTCGGAATATAGTTAGCATCGGTCAGTAAATTCAGATGCTTCGCATACCAGAGGGGTCAGTCAAGTATTAAGAATTTTAGCTGATTTTTTTCCCCCTTTCCTTTGGTAAGTTACGCGTGAGACAATTTTTCATCCGTCTAAGAAAATGCGCAACTAAATTTCTTGGAAAATAATAACAAGGAAAGCCTGAAAAATTGCTTTAAATAAATGGATTGTTTCGTATAAAGCGGGAAGCTCACGTAAGACTGATCTTATTCCCCTCCCCTCCCTCGAGTATCCTACACAATACTTGAATAAGGGTGAAAAATCGTAATCGATGCTAGTCAATATGTTCTTTAAAACGAATGGATGGGTTTGGAAAATTCCTCGAGTTTTACAATCCTTTCCTCCGAGGCAGATACGAAATGCTCGCTAACTTTTATGGAAAAAATAAGCGCACTAATTGCGAGAGAATCATTCAGTCGTAAAGCACTCCGGAATGAGTTTGACGCTACTGACGCTACTGAGTTTGACGGTATTTTGATGACTGGGATGCTTGAATCGACAGCCAAAGAAAATATTAATTTTTCACTCGTGATAGTTTGAGCTCGAGAGTGTTCCACAGTCCGATACTTCGATGTTGGGCCAGCTACGAAAGAAACAAAAATTTGGTCGCGACCGTGCGACCGTTCTCCTTTGGGATATTCATATCGATGGTTAAACTCTCCAACCACGTATCTCGGTTTGCGACGTTGCAGACTTCCTATCGTGCTCTATTGTTCAGATGACTCAATTGTTTTCAAAAGGGAACAAGTGCATTTTTAAAAGAACATGCGAACTAAGACTAGAATGGACCTGTTCCCTTTTAAAAACGACTGATTAAATTGGAAAACTAATTCGACAAAAATTATTATAAACCTCCGTGATTTTCCTTCACTGTGCGAAGCAATATCTGAGAAAACTTCAAAGAATGATGTTGGTTTGTTTTTCTTGAACAAAATAAAATATAGGAGATTCTCGAACACCGCAAAACGAGATACGTGGTTTGGGAGCTTTACCGTCGGTATGCTACCAATCTATGATCCATAAAATATCTTACCAAATAGATTTCTTTGCAGTCTCTCTACTTTCTGTCTCCTGGTCGATGAGAGCGTAATCCAAGCGTTAGAAGTATAAATGTAAACAAACTTCACTTTAATGTAGATATTCAAGGGTAAGGTTATTTTATTTCGTAGTTTTATATTTTCCAGTCTAAGCAACGCCTAAGAGAACTGACAAATTCAAATAATCACACACGTAGCCAAGGATCATTGCAAATCATTGTCACACTTCCTCCACTGGAGAAACTTTGTTTTTCTACCTTAAGGGTATTTGTATTTTTCACAGACACTGATTAAGGAAAACTCGCGAGAATTTTGAATAATATTTACCCATAACGTCATACGTACCGTATATACTGATTGATAACGTCATAAAAGGAGCTTTTGAAAAAACGTCAGAAATATAAAAACCTGTGGTGCCCGTTAAAAACTGAATAAATGTGTGACAGATTGCGAAAGAGAGAGACAACTGGGGAGAAACTCTTTGTAACGTAGAAAGAAGGAGGAAAACCGCAAGAATTTGTTTCCAAAAATTGCAGAAAATGATTAATACTTCAATTGTCCGCCAAAAACCGTGAAAAAACGCAATCACCTACTCAAAATGACTGGAGCATTCAGGTATCGCGCGCCAAAAATTTCCACCAATCACGCAAAACAACGGAATCACCGTAGATAAAGTCACACTTGACCTCTAATCGGTCGAAATTTAGATCTCTTCGCCCATAATCGGAAGCCACCAAAAACACGTAACCGTCATTAAAAGGGATGAAAGACGGTCCCTGCGTTAGAACAAAAAATTAATAAACAATTTACAAAAATAAACTGAATAACGACGCACATTCACCCCCTGTTCCAAATCGATGGCTAACGAACAATGCCGCCTACCTGCAAACGGACGATTTTGCAGAACGCAGAGAAAACTTCGCCATTTTTTTAATGTGAAGGATAGATTTGCAATTTTTCCATACATTACAGCGTCATTGAAGCGCTCCTCTACAGAATTGGAAAAAAACTAAAATCATCAGCTTGCGTATTTTATACTGTAGAATGCAGCTAAGTCGCTAACTCATTTTTGCCAAAATTGCCGGTTAGGCGGTATTGTTCATTAGCCATTGAAATGCAAAACGTTAGGTTTAAATATCGGATATATGTACTCCGGAAAAGAGTGAACATATTTCAAGCAGTTTCAACCAAAGTTGGCACGCACAGAATCATCTTTCAAACAGGGTGTCGTTGAAATGGACGGGTAAAAGAACCGGACCTTCCTTGATACCCAGAGGCATCTTAACAGCGCGCACCACAGTAACAATAAATACGTACAAAAATTGCCTGACGAGGTAACAAGTGCTACAAGTTTAACAGGGAATGCCACAAGTTTAACAATTAGACGACCGGGAATGACACAAGTTTAACAGAAAGACGACCGGGAATGCCACGCGGCGATGACCTCCGGAAAAACGCGCGAAAGTCGCTGAGAGGCGAGCGAGGAACTGTTTTGATCGTACGTCTCGGCTAAACGCTCGCCACTCCACGGGGAGGGGCCGTGGATCTGTTGCTTCGCGCGTCGCGCCGGCTCGCGCACCCGCTTTTCATTCATAAAACTAAAAACGCGGAGGACTCTTAGCATCCGCCCACGCTCAAATTACGAGTCGGCACCTGCGTTTCCTGACAGAAAATTTAGAGAAAGCGAAACTGAAATTGAGGAAGGCATGCGGTTACGCATTTACACTGATTTATTGGATACTTCATTTGATGAATCTTCGTAAAATTGTGTCCAGAGAGGGTATATTGCAGAGTGATTCAGAGACCCCTTACCTACTGATAATCTATGCAGCGATTATTGAAATTAACAGACAAACGCGATGGACAAAGATGAGTTAAGCAGAATTTAAGCGATCAGATACATATTCATTGACCAGAATTTCACGTAGATCGCGATTTGCGTAATGAAAATGACTGAAATTAACTCCTAACAAAGATATCAACATTTTTATTTCACATTGGTTACGAGAACTTCGAACTGCCCGCTCACAAGAAACTCAAAGCATTTACATGAGTCAAATCGCGCACTACGACGGTTTCAGCAAGCTTCTCAATCGAGCAATGTTCTTTTCCCACCATGTGTTGTTCAAACTAAAAGCAATTTGTTATGGCTGAGCCAAAGCGTCAAGATCGAGGTTGCCCGATTTTTACATCGCAGAGAATGTCATGATAACGTATAGCACGCGATATGAATCACGTAGAGCACTGAGTTTTCATGAGCGGGTGGTTTGAATTCATGCATCAGAAATCATTAACTACCTTCGTAAGGAGTTGATTTCGGTAATTTTCGTTGTGCGCAGCGTGTTTTACGTGAAATTTTGGTTACGAAACATGTGGCAGAATGCTGAAATTCGTACCTTGTCTAGTGGTCCATTAGTGACATATTTTCTTCTCAGAAGGGGAAAAAATAGAAACGATCCGGCTTGTTCAATGGCTAGGTTTGGATGCAACTATTCGTGTTCTTGGGATGTCCGTGTTGCATGCAAAAAAAATTGTAGGCGCTTTGGCTTTCCTAGACATGACGTATGGCAGCGACCGTTGGTTCCAAGGGTGTATACATCGCATTTACAATCGTGTTTGCTATTAAATCCTAGGAATTCAGATGAGCTGTGTAGCATCTTGGCAGCTTTGCCAAATGGTGCATGTTTCCGCAAATTATCTTCCGAAAGCGTAATTTCCTCAATTTGCGCTTCGCGCTCAGAATTATTTGTGATTATTATTTTTACCAGAGACCATGCAAAAAAAAAAAAAGAAACATAGAAAGGCCCAAAAAAATCAGGGATATTTGAACGCATTTCTGCCAAACGGAACTATGTGCATTAAGACATGAGCCCTGAGATCCTTAAGAATACTTGCATAACAGGGCTCACGTCATAATGCACATAGTTTCGTTTGGCATTGCTGTCTCGTGAAGAAGACAGTCAGCAAATAATTGATAGGATACGATTTTTACAAATTTCTAGGTAAAGTAAATTAAAAGATTCAGAGCAAGGTAATAAAGTGGGTAATTTCCGATTAATTCAGGCGAGTGATTGCCGCAGAAAATGTTTTATTATGTGTCTTATTTATGTATTTACCTATTCCTTTTACACCATATTCGTGCAACAACAACGTATGAATTTTTATGAGTGACACATTTTTTATGACAAGCTGAAAAAATTGAGGGCGCTCCAGCTTTTTAAAAGGCTGGGACCGGACGCAACTATTCGTGTTCTTGGGATGTTCATGTTGCATACACAAAAATCGCGGGCGCTTTGGTTTCCTCAGGCCCAACTAGAATGAGTGCGGTTGTTGAGGGTTCTCATGTTTCAAGTTTTCAGGAATTTTCCATATTGCATCTAGAGTCGTTACCATGAAACCCATCAAGCAAACAAAACAAAAAATACTAATTTTTAGCAACGGCTGATGTCACATGATGATGTCATAAAACGCTGCCCAATTGATATTAAATATTATTTTCCGTTTGATGTATTAAATGCAGTAAAATTTTTAAACTCACTTGCGCGTAAGATGCTGAAAAAGTATGATTTGAAATAGATTTCAGGCAAGATTTGTTGTTCAAAACGTCAAACCCATCCCAGAAAGGAAATAAAAGTGACTTGACAATTATGCCCTGACATTTCCCGGTTTTCCCTGACTGTGGCAACACTGGTATTAAATCACTGAAGCTTGCTCCGAGAAGCTCATGGCATGCGCGTCCATGAGGCACCGCATTAACGAACAATTTTTTCCGCGTTTATTTAATTTTTTTTTTATTTTTTTATCATTGGGGACAAGGGCGCGACAGAGTTAAGGGTTGAAAGAGCGGAAGTGAAGCTGCACCAAATGTTACCCTACTAATGGGCGAGCCGATATTAATTGATCATGATCGATGCACATGTTGCGCCGACGGAGGTTCGATCATGATTAATGTTCGCGTCGAATAATGAGAAACATTGGCCTCGTCATTACCGTTCAGATTATTCGTGTTCCGTCTCGAAGCGCCGCCGTTTCCAGTGCACACGTCAACGCCCCACTGGCGCAAAAGCGTACGTACATCTAGATATGAGCCTTACTGTCCGTACGAGTTCATGCTTTCTAGAGCTCATGTCAGAATGAAGTTAGACCCTCATGCCGATCGAGCGACAGCATGAAAGGCTCTGATGGCGGGGCTCAACATGGAATCACGCCGCGATGTTCCACAAATGAGGATTATTCACTTGCCAATTACTGTCGTGCTAAGAAAAAACGTCGTATTAAACCCCGGATGTTGCCAAAGCTCTCCTGATAAATACAGGAAATGAAACTCTTGCACGTGAGGGGGACTCCCGATTGAAGTACGTTTTCTGCCGGATTTAGCGAGAAACACGATGGTGCCACTATAGTCCTCTCTGGAACGAACTCCAAACCTCAAAAAAAGCTGTCAAAGTTAAGGTTGTAATGGAGAGGATATCCCACGCTATCCTGAGAGTCTTTGGCGGATCCAGCAAACTGGCAACATTGTCTTTTCTCCATTTCGGCCTATGGCAATGTATCGATTCTTAGAAGGGCCAGGTGCTTCGAAAAAATCGATTATTTAGCATAGGTTTAGATGGAGGAAATTCGATGTTGCCAAATTGCTGGATCCGCCTCTGCTGAGAGTCCACCTCCATATCTAGTCAAATTCTCCATACAAAGATAGGGAGCAAATACATTGGTAGGGTTGCCGTGTTTTCAGTTTATGTTGCCCCAAAGTGGCAACATTGCGCTACTGAATTTGCTCCCTATCTTTGCATGGCGAGGTTGACACGATATGAGTGGACTCTTAGGATAGCGTTGAATATCCCGTCCATTACGGCCCCAAATTTGACGGCTTGTTTTGGGTTTTGAAGTTTTTCCCAGAAAAAGCAGTGGCGCCATCGTATTTCTCGCGACATTTTACATAGGAATCAGTATTTAAATCGCAAATTCCTCAGTCATGCAAGAGTCCCATTATTGATGATGTATGCGGATTTTCCTTTAAGTTTTTCAAAAAATGTTTCTCACCTTTTAATTCAATGTGCCTGGAAAGGAGGGATATCAATAAGGGGCAAAAATCGGGTCAGTCCGGAAATTCCGATTATTTCGCTATTTCGGAATTGATAAACGTATTTTTGACAGAAACTTCAATTGAATTAAAAATACCTAAAACTAAAAATCTCTTAGAGGTCTTTTTTTAAAACAAATTACCAGAAATTACGTTAGACATGAACGAATGCTTGAAACCAAGGTCGAGGACCAAGAATTGGGTTGTTTCTAGACGATACTCACATTACTGGCTTCACGAAAATTCGAGTTTTGTATTGTTCTACTTATATATTTACCGCGATATTACGGGATTATCTCGTAATTTCTCTTATTTCTTTTATAAGAAATTGCTAGAAACAGAGCTCATTTCGCGCGATACTGAGATGAAAAGCGTGTAATATCTCAGGATTTAACCAATCCGCATCAGGAATATCGCGTATTCTTCGCGACATTGAGATGAAATTCGCGCAAAACTTTACTCTTTAACCACCAGAAATGGAGCGAGCAACTATTCGAACTCCGGAGTCGGTATGTGGTATCACGCGAAATTGAAGGAGAATCAAAGCTTTTCTCCTATCTGAATTTAATTCATTCATGATAATTATGCTCGCATCGATGAAGTCGCGTAATTTCCGCGATTGTGACGAAAAATGTGCGATGATTAATGCTTTTCATCAACTGAGGGTGCTGTAAAATGTGTTTACCACCACGATGATGTGTAATTTTTAATAATTTCAATGAACCGCCGAAACAGTCGCGTATGCCAGATTTTATGCTATACCCAAAGGCATCGATTGGTGAGCTTTGAATATTTTGATTGGAACCACTCACTGGAAAAAAACGCATTGGATCTAGAGTGCAGACTCTTATTAAAAACATCGACAAGAAAAAATACTCTTGATACAATCAGATTTAAGCTTAAATCAAGAACCAAGCCTCTTAATTTGAGCGGATTTCCTTTTGATTTAAGCTTAAATCTGATTGAATCAAGTGTCCTTTTTCTTGTCAATGTTTTCAAGAGTCTGGACTCTAGATCCAATGTCTTTTTCCAGTGCTTGAGACGTAAAATATGCAAAGATGATCAACTGACACCTTTGGGCCCAAGGTCAAAAATAACTTTATCGCTGTGAAATGTGTGATAGTGAAACGAAATAAACAAAAAAATGTGATGAAAAGTTGAACGGAAACTTGAATGCGACGTCACTTCCTACACTTCAAAAAAGAAGTTGATTCAAGGGAAGATTAATTAAAATCTTCCGATCGTCATAAGCCGATGTATTTTCGCGAGCCAAAAGCTGCCTGAGATACCCGACACTTTTTGGACGATATCACGCGGCAACAACAATTGCATCCATTCTTTTTTCTTTTCAACTATCCATCCAATTTTTCGTTCGCTTTCCTCGGATGAAAAGTTAAATCTTGTCGAGTGGGCTTTTGTGATTCATTCGTCGAACCATCGTCTATATCCGAGTGCCACGATCGATTATCCCGATAATTTCGGTATTTTCTAACACATTTTGGTTGACAAAAGTATAAATTACAGTAAACTCTTGTGTGTTTGCGGTACTCGCATTTTTGGCTTCGAAAAGGAGGCCAAAACTTTCACGCTCGGACCAGAGGTGTCAGTTGGCATTCTCCACATATTTTACCCATATTTATAAATCATAAAGTATTATCAGGATCACAAATACCATCCTTATAACAACACGTTCCGGAATAACGATGAAATCCGGAGCCCAACAGGGCCGGATTTAGGGGGTGACCACATGGGCCGCGGCCCATGGCGGCAAATTTAGGGGGCGGGAAATTTTGCAATTTTTTTAAAAGTAGGTATAAAAAAATCGGATTCAGAAAAAAAATTACAAACGAAAAAAGCGACCAAATCTCTCATTTCCTGAGAGTACATTAATTTCCAATTTTGCCGTCTTTCGGTGATACAAGAGACAGCATCTTTAATTAGTCAAGTTGAGAGAGAAACCAAACGGGCACGGAGCGGTGCGTGGCGCAGAGAGCAATGTTGACGAGGACTTGAGATGAAAAGAAGAAGCCCTCGGTGCGACTGTTGGCATGTAACACATATTAGCGCCTACAAGACTGAATGAATACTTCACGCATTGCGTTAAACGCGGTGCGGTCAGCAGCGGTCGGTCGGCGTGAAACGCATGGCGCCTACAAGACTGTAGGAATACTTCAAGCAAGGCGCCAAATACAGTGCGGTCAGCGCGGCGATGCGGCGGAAGTTAAAATTATTAAACCACATTTATGTTTGTTCTTTCATAATTTTTTCGTTCATTTCTCATAAATGGAAGGCCTTGCCCACATAGAGATAGGTTTACGGAACTTAACTTTCGCGAAAAGTTCCGTGAAGTTATGCTGGTTGTGATGACAGGGCTTTCGGGAAAAATGTGTTCGACACGAGTAAATGCGTCTTATGCACCTCTCCCTCACAGGCACGTTCATTTGATGGTTTTAATTGATGTTTCAAAACGAATTAGAAGGGGGCGGCAAATAGGTAGGTAAATCCGGCCCTGGATCCCGATCAATAACATGGAGAACTAAGGATACCGTGCCCGGCTTTTCCAGACTATTGATAGAGGGGACTTTTAAATTCGCAAAAAAAGCTATCGCTCAAGTGGTAGATAAAGTGACTGCTAGACTGAATTACAATGCGATCGCTCATCTCTTCGCGCAAGTGCACTTCGAGCTGAATGAAGTTGAAATGGATCGGACACGTCATGTCGGGATCACAAGTACTGTAAAAACCTTGCTGACGACAAACAAGGAAGAACAGAAAGGTCTGAAAATTGCGGGGTGGGATTTTCCCATCCTTATAGGTGAAAATTCCTACGCATCCGCTCCACTCTCCATGCTTCTCGGATTTGCTCGTGATTTCAAAGATGTTCTGGTTCGAGCACAATTTGAGCCCAAGGAAAAGGTGACAGCACAACAAGGCCGCAAAATGAAAATCCTGAGTTTTCATTTTTTCTCCAAATTGCAAAGAACAACACAGGTCAGCATTTAGGGCGTCAAGGTAAACTTATTCTAACGTAGTTTTAAGCGTTGAATTCGGAAATGGCCTCAGTTTTTTCCTTGCGCCTACTAATTTTCCGGAAATTTGGGATTTCAGAAAAAATCTGTGCATGCTAGAGACGAACCAAAGTCATTTTTAGATTTAACAGCTCAAAATACATAGATATGTTTGCTTATATGCTCAACAAATATTCTCCGCTGTGTCTGATAGCGTGGATTTTCCAGTCAAAAGTCATAGTCCGCCCATATAATCCCATGTAAAACTGGTCCGTTTAGTTAGCATCTAAAAAAAACGGGAAATTATGTTTTTCAGGCCTTTACTGGGGGCTCTTCCCACCCAATTTTTGCTGCTGAAGCTATAAATGGCCTTAGATTTATTCCATGATCCACCAATTTGCTTGAGAATCAAATTTTCCAGAAAAAAGTTAAGTGCCCAAAAAAATGTGTTTTTGACATTTTTTTAAAACAAGATGTCTTTTCTTTAGGTATACAAACAACAAAATTGATGTCTCTGTTGACTATCCACATCACATTTGTATTTACTTCTAAAAACAGAAGCAGAGTAGCTTTTGGAATTTAACTTTATTTAAACATTGAATGATAGCTGGCCTACCTACCCCATTGATGATTATTACCCTAACATTCACAACAGCACCACACATTCTAATAACAGTGAATCTCAAATGAATTAAGTAGACAGGAAAAGTACACAAGAGAAACTTAGGGATGTTCGAAACTTGCATAAAAATTACCTTTTCATGAAGTAAGAGTTCCAAGTTCTTCCTATTTTGGAGGTGGTCCAAAGAGTGCTGAGTGATGATTGGGCAGCTATGGAACCGTGTCAAGTTTCCTTTTGTTGGAGCGCTGAACATTGTTAATTCTCACTTTGCAAAAATTGTTCATAAATATGTTTGACAAAGTGTGAACTGCTCTGCTAAGAATTTTTCCAGTTGTCTTCCCACATGCAGGACAAGCCTCGTCTAAGTCCAGTGCAAACTGTAATTTATGCAATGACAGCTTCTTTAATAAACCGCGTTGACTTGGGATGTTCAAAAATTTTTCTTCGAATTCAGCCAAGATTAATACTTGGAAAATACAGTAAATTATGCATGTGACATCATAGATGATCATAAAAGCTTGAATTTTGTTGGCACCTAATGCATTTTCTGTTGTACCAGTGACTTTCCCTCCTTTGTACTCAACCTTAGAGTCTGTATGGATTTCATCGAGCAGTAAATTGACTATTGCATCCCTGTCATTCTCTAGGCTTTCAATCTTGGCAGAAAGATACTTGACTTGCTCATTACTGAGGCCTACCTCTGATTTCAGAGATCCTGTCAATATTTTGATATGTGATGGGTGCGGAAGTGTTATAATACCATCATTTCTTAACGTTAAGTAAGCACTTGGGAACGACAAACAAATTGAGCTTGCCCAAAGCAAGAGGTTTGATGAGTACCTTGGACAAATAAATGTTAACAGTTTCATCTGCTCTAGTAAAAAAATTTAACTTGGCAAGTTTTGATGACTCAGTTTCAACCGAGGGGTTCCCTGGCGATGGAGTCCAGAGTTTTAAAATTAGTTCCGTTTGCTCAACCAAAGCTTGGATGTCATTTGCAAAACTGCTAATGTCTGTGGGAGAAATTGCATTCACATGACTCATGAGGCTTTCAAATGCAGTCCAATACTTCAGCTCATTACTTTTGCTAAGGAAACCTTTAAATCTTGAAGAGGGAAGGCAATTGTTTCTGAAATATACTTGCACTTAAAAATTACAAAAAATTTTGACGCTACACATTATTTCCGGGACATTGTTCAAACTAGTATTGACTTTAAAAAGCAAAATAAAGTCATTGTAGATCTTGTGATCAAATGTTGAGGATGCAACTTTGCTTTGAAACTTACTAAGGAAATCTGGAAAGTCTTTAATTTCATGGGTGATTTCACGATAACAGGAATAGTTAAAATGTGAAATACCTGATAAATAAAAGTGCACCAATTTTAACAGGATTTCATTACCTCATTCTAAAGGTATTAAACTTCCTTTTTCCAGCTTTGGCACGCTCTATTTTGATTCAGTGCAAAGTTAAAGTGATTGATAAACAAGCCATTGAATCAGGTATCAGCGCTTCCCGCGGGACTGCTGGAGGTCCACGCAAACATGGCGGCCCTGCCAAATTGTGTCGGTTACGTAACAGACACAGCGTAACCGACACTCAAAAATGTGAGATTAAAGATGATACAAAAGATGAAACTTGGCAATTCTTGAGTTATGAGGTGGAATTAATGCTGCCTTAAAAGTTTTCTAAACTTTGGAGACTTCGTTTTAGTTTAATACTATTAAATTGAGGTTTTTGCGTAGTGAGGAATTAGTGCTACACACGTAAAAATCACTGGTTTTCATAATAATTTAAGTTTTCATTGTAAAAAAAACTGACTTATCAGTAATGGTTTTGTCAAGAAGACTTCAGCGAACAATTTGATGGCAGTTTTGAAACTCCTGACTCTATCTGGCGAGATAAACACTGCACTTAATACAACTGCAAAAATTTGTTGCCAAATGTGGCGACACCTCTTTCTTATGACTTTTCTCGCTCAATAATAAACATTTCAGTTCAAACTGGCAACTTTCTTGAACACTAGAGTCTCTTTTCAGCAAATATTGCCAAAGAGTTCATGATCAGTACTGATATGTTACCGCAAATTGCTCTTTTGCTTCAAAATCGGGGTTGGCGACGCGTAACCGACCGGACATTTTCGGCCTTTAAAGTCTCATATTATTAAATATAATAATAATTCATCATATTTTTTAGCATGGATAGGTTCAGGGACATCATTCCTATTGATTAATTAATTTGGTTTTCAATCGTTTTGCCCTATGTCGTTAATAACCCACGGCGACACGACTATTCCTATTATCGTGAAATCACCCTCATCCGTAGCACACCCATTTTAGGTGATCACAAACACTTCCTACAGCACTTTTTCTGGAGGCTAACAAACTGTTGCTAATCCATTTCAGCACCACTTCCGTTGTCACGATAGATTTCAGAGAACACGAAATTCACTCACAAAGTACGACGAAAATAATCACAATTGAGTAACTGACCACGTGAGAGTCATGCTGTCATGCCGACCGAGGTGCATGTTTGATGCAACATCGCGAAAACCGCTCGATAATCTTGCCGAATTTGCTAAAATAAACGATGAACTGAACACGATGCCACATGAACACTTCCTGACACGATATGCGACCATTGAGAAAAAAAAAGACTTCTTCAAACTACTAGAAACGCGTTAAAATGAAATGCCAAATACGAGTACGAAATCCGACTTTCGGCAGCCACTCGAGAAACTAGCACCACTGTTGAAAATCGAAAACATAAACAACACTTGGGAAGTGAGGGGGGCCTCTATATCTCGGAGCCTGCGGTAAAACTTAAAAAAAAAATTCATATTTTTTCATTGGTTTACCCAAGGGTTGAAACCAGTTGAAACTTTGTAATCCGCCAATTGCGTGAAGTGGTGGACAACGTTAGCCAATGAGAGGCAGCTTTTTCTCTGCAATAGAAAGAACTGTACTGTCTTCCAGAGTTCCGACATCAGCGCTTGCCTGGCGCTAGCGCTACATTGCTTCCTCTTTGCTTGCTGCAGAGCTCCATTAATTGAGGTTATGTAGGTTATACCAAAATCTAGGTTGTTATGGTTGTTATCATAATGTGTTCTATTTCACATTAATAGTAATTTTTTCGCAAGTTTTCAGTTTTGATCCAATGACAATAACGAGGAGTTATGTATATTTTTGTGCTAGGCGTTTATGTGTTCACATCAATACTCTTTTTTAAGTATCCTACATTGATAAGGGAGAAAAAGAAATTGAAGTTTCAGTGTAAACATATTAGTCACCGAGGAGGTAATTATGTTCATTTTTTTCTAATAACTATTTACTTCTCTTCCACTTGGGAAGAACATGTTAATTTGCTAATCGAATTTCTTGACTGCATTTTCATCAAGGAGTCAGGGGTAATCGTTAGTATTCGAAGTCCCTAGCGGTGGAATCCTGACCTATAGGAAGCATAATCTCCCATAGGATGGATAATCTCTGAAACTGTTTATCTTGATTGCGTTGCCTCAGACGTTCCGCCCCTGCTTCACTGTTGAAGAGAAATGAGCCAACCTAGTAGTTTGAAGTGTTCCCTTTCTAGTGAAGGGGCCAAATCTCAGAAATTTTGAAGACATGATATTGATTAATTTTTAAGCCTAAGTTTATTAACTTCATTTTATCTCCTGCTCCTGATTCATGACCTCTGTACCAAGAATTGGCTTGATTTTGTTGCAGGTGCAGGAGAGTCTTTGGAAAATACTTTGACTGCTTTCAGACAGTAAGTATCATCTGGAAAAAGCATTCTACTTAACTCTCCAAAACTTCTCGCATTTCAATTTTAAAAACCAAAGCGCCTGCAATGTCATGCTGCTGTCAAATTGCTTCATTTCTGTCCGCTTCGATATGTAAGCTTTCAAAACAATTATCGTGTACTTAAGCAGGGGTGTATGAAGTACCAAGATGCCGGCTGCGTTAGCCGAAGCGTTTGACTTTAGCAGAGATGCCTGCTTGGCACAGAAGGCTAGGGTTGACAAAAAATTCTGTCCCAGATAATCAGTAAGCAGGAGCGTGTCACCGATGCGTCTCAACTCTCAGCTCTAGCAGATTAATTGCCTTATGTATTGGTGAATTCTCCAATGATGACACGTGATCGGCATTGCTCTGTGGTAAAGTGTTTGCCTCGTTTAATGGAAGTCCATGAATCGCGGCCTCATGAGGGCAACTTTTTAATGAAGTTTCTTAATTTCAATTGATGACATTTTTTAAAAAAATTTTTAGTGAAGTATTGATTCCTAGGATATTAAAACTTTCAAATAGGTCTATTAACCTTTTATATCAAAATTTTAGTGGTTTGGATGAGGGGACGCAAATGTTGGAATTGGACTGCCAGCTAACCAAGGATGGTCAAGTCGTCGTCCTGCATGACAGTAACCTTCTCCGTTTGACTGGTGTTGACAAAAATGTCAGCGATTTGGACTATTCAGATCTACCTCTCTTAAAAACAGACTTGCCCATTGAATTCGATCCTGGTGAGTTACTACTAATTTGTCAAACCAACTTGTCTGGCAGTTTAATATTTTAAATATGTTATGAATATTTTAAAATCCTCCATAGAAAAAAAAGGGACTACTTCTAATCGTCAACTTGATGTAGAAGAGCTAAAAGCTTTTACTTCAGAGTTTCCTTCATCATAGAAAATAAGATATCGAAACTCACCCATCGTATCTGTAAGAGTCAGAGCAGGGAGCAACAGGAAAGACGAAAAATATAAAGAAGCAAACAAATGAAAAATTCAAATAGTTACCTATTGTGCCCCGTTCGAGGAGAGAAGTTTTTGGTAATTGTTCATTGGAAAACAAATTGGAAGAATTACAAAAAAAACCAACAAATGGGAAAAGCCTAATTTCCTCCTTCATATTGTGCTCTTTTTCGGCAAGGCAGTACTTAGTCAGACTCCTCTAATTGATGTACTCATGTTTATTTATTTTGTCCTTATCTCTTTGTAATTACTCTCCATCGCTGATTTGAAATCCATTAAATTCATTCAAATTACTGTTAGAAAATTTTCTCACTATTTGTCATTTTAAATATACCCTTGATTTAATGGATTAAGTAAGTTTAATTATTTTTTTATTTCTCAGGAAACTTTTGCAGCAAACCAGACTGTCCAGACAGGAAAATCCCTCTGCTGTCCCAAGTATTTCAGGAATTCCCTAAAACTCCTATCAACATTGACATAAAACAGAACAACGACATTCTCATCAGTAAGGTGAATGAACTGATCATTCAGCATTGTCGGGAAGACTTAACAGTTTGGGGCAATCTCAGAGATGAAGTCGTCAAGAAGTGTTATAGTTTGGTATGTTTACTTATATTTTCCTTCTGTTTCAACTAGGCCTTTCATCATATATGATAAATGACCTGCATGTTTCTTGCAGCTGGGAGGAGTGCTTGAAAAGCCCTTTCATTGATATTCTCCAAAGAATTATATGCAAAAGAGTTGAGGAGTTTTATCCTGCAAAAAAAAGCAAAAAATGAGTAGAAATTTCTAATCACTGCAACTGAGGTCCATGGTTTGGTAATTTTAACATGGACACATAGTTGCTAATTAACTAGTTATTCGTACTATATCGATAGCTGAAGACAATAATGCATGTCTCATTTGCAACATTTAAAAACCTCCGGTTATTTTTTATTTTCCTCTAAAAAAAACTAATCGAAATTGTTCCTTCCAATTTTTTGTGATTATTTTGGAATGAATGAAAAAAAAATTCTCAGAAAATTTTCAATAGTAACAATCCATAAAAAGAACGCAAGCAGAGATATCCAACATCACAATCTGAGGTATGCATTTTTTAACTTTAGCCATCGATATTCAATATGCCATATTTTCAATCCATTAATCCTCCTATTTTCTTTTCAGAACAAGAATATTAATGTGTTCTTCTCTTTGCGGCAAGTCATATACCTAATTCTACTTTTCTACTCGGGGCTGCTGCCATTTGTGCCTCTAAAAGAAACACATCTAGAGATTTTCCTGCCATCTATATACCTCAGACGAATTCGCCTAGATGGTGGAGGACAGCTCTCGTTTTCACCTTTTCTCCTGCATGCTACCAATATTCTTTTGATGAAAAGAGCCTTGTTTAAGCACCTCAGCAAGCGTGGTATTCAAACCTACATCTGGGTCCTCAACGATGAAACTGACTTTCAGCAAGCGTTTCAACTTGGTGCAACAGGAGTCATGACCGACTATCCATCCAAACTCAGAGCTTTTTTGGAGAACTACGAAAACGAAAAAATCAAATGCTGTAAGTAAACAATAGACAGAGTCAGCCAATCTTGTTAATTTTGTGGGAGATCCTGCCAACACTTGAAGACACTTGAATTTTTTTAATTTTTTCCTGACCTTTTTTGCACTTGAAAAAACTTGAGTTCTGAGAAATTGATCAAGTGTACTGAACGAGGTTAAACTATCTTGAATATTGAACAAAAACCATCCCCTAAGTGCACGGAAAAATCAAGTTTGGAATAAAAAATACCTAATGATTAAAACATCTGAGTCAACTGAGTTTTTGATATCCAACCCCAATGCAGGCTGTGGAGTATGGTCGAATCTGCAGAGATGCCAAAAAGTGCTGTTGAAGTAATGCTTTTGTGTGAGAGCCATTCCTGTGATGAGAAAAATTCATTGTTTCAAATAACTATTTGGGCATTCTCTTTAATTCATTCATTTTCTTTTTCAAAGAATATACTTAATTTTGAAAGAAAAATCTCACTGCAAAAATACTTAAAAATTTTCAAAAATGGTAATTGATAATTTGAATCTAGGGTAGGTGGGGGTAATGGGCTGCACAGGATGATGTTCCACGCCTTCTCATCTTTGTCAAAAAAACATTCTGTTCATAAGAAAACTACGTTAGTTTTTGTGAGAATACAATCTGAATTTTTTCTTTTAGCCAGGGATGTTCATAATACAGTCCTTTGTTTTTAATTTCAGGAGTCAATTTAGGATGGACCTCCAGTCAAGAGGTTCTGTAGCAAGCCTCTTGAAGCTAGTGAAGAGACTCATATCTCAACTAAATGGAGACCCTTGGTCTTGATTTTGTGAGACTTGTTACTGCATCTTTACCACAGCAACCGCCAGAAGCCTTATGCATCATTTCCTTTTTTTTTACTTATATGGCTCAATTTTGACATTACTACTTGCAGCTTAGTTATGGAAGAAGTGTCAAAATTAATTCCTTTCACCGACATCTATCACTGCAATGTGGTTTCACTACTTTTAAAAAAGATATTTGCAACAACGAATAAAATTGGGAAAGACAAACGACCTGTCTCTAGAAACAATTCACATGTAGAGATTACATGGTATGTTCTAGGGGGATCACCTCTCGGCAAGAACAGCTCTTAAGAACTTTTAATCCCAAGAACTCGGTAACATGCAATAGTAATGGACCAATAGACAAGGTACGAATTTAAGCATTCTAATACATGTTCCTTGACCAGAATTTCACGTAGAACACGATTCGCGCAACGAAAATTACCGAAATCAACTCCTAACGAAGATATTAACGTTTATATTTCACATTGGTTACGAGGAGTTTGAACTGCCCGCTCACAAGAAACTCAAAGCTCTACGTGAGTCAAATAGTGCACTAGAACGGTTTCAGCAAACTTCTCAATCAAGCGATGTTCATTTCCCACCATGTGCTGTTCAAACTATAAACAACTTGCAATAGCTGAGCTAAAGCGTCAAGATTAATGTTGCCAGATTTTTATATAGCAGAGATTATCATGATAACGATTAGCGCGCGATGTGAGTCACGTAGAGCATTGAGTTTTCATGAGCGGGTGGTTTGAATTCACGCATCAAGAATCATTAAATGTCTTCATAACGAGTTGATTTCGGTAATTTTCGTTGTGCGCATCGTGTTCTACGTGAAATTCTGGTCAAGAAACATGTATTAGAATGCTTAAATTCGTACCTTGCCTATTGATCCATTGAGAGAGTCAAGATTTTATGTTCCTCCTCAAGTTTTAACCCTCTATCCTACCTTTGGAAAAAGGAAGTGCCATGGGTGACCCATTACTCATTACGATGATTTCAAAGTGTGGAGCTAGGTATAAATGTGCACGCCACTTTGCAATTTGAAAGCTTCTGGAATCGAATTCAATCTGTAACTTATAAGTTCAGACTTCCCTCATGGATTCTTTTGCTACCAACTCCTAATAATAGAAACAGCTCTTTTTTTGTCCTTATGCTAATTCTTGAAGTCGGCAAACTTTTAGCCCAATCGATTCGAATTTGCTAGTCAAAGTAACCAAAAAACTTGTGTATACTCTTACCCACCATAATTATTTTTCAAATTTGTTCAGTTTTCGTAGTTACTATAGGTTTCATTCTCCAACGTTAATTTTCAATTTAGTCATATGAATCATGCTTTTTTTTCCATTTGTGGAAGAAATTTTGACTGTGAAGTTTATTTTGACATTAGTGTTGTTAATCAGCAGGCCAATAAATTTACATATCGGTGGCTAAAGTTGAAAAATATGTACCTCAGATTGCAACATTATATGTCTCAGCTTTTGTTACATTCCCCAGGAAGAAAGCTAATCAACTGTTTCTACATATTGAAATTTATGAATTTTGTTGAGTCCTTGATAAAAATCACACAAAATGAAAACAAAACACAACCAAAGACTTTTAAACACTGCAATTGAGGTACGCTTTCTCATTAGCCATCATTATCCATGATATATTGATAAGTGGTGAAATATCTTGTAAGTTTTTGGGCTTTGGACCCCCCATGAGATGATTCTCTTTCATTCATGTTTCAGGACACTATTGATTTTCTTTGCAAATAATTTAAGGGGGAGGGGGGATGAATACTAAAGTAAGTAAACAAATTTTTAGAAAAGTAACTAAAATTTTGAATGTGAGTTTAAGGCTGTCATCTCAAGACTTCCGTGTCTCTAAAAATAGTTCAATCTTTAGCCAGTAACAGTATTAAAGCCTTATTCTCAACTACATCCTCGGTTTTATCGCAAATCACAGAGTTTATCTTCAAAACTTAAGTAGTCGGTTTGTAATGCGGGCAATTCTATTCCAAAATTATTTTATGTACATTTTCAAAACTTAAATAGAAATGTTAGCTTCTTTCCATAAGCATTATTGATCTCATTGTTAGCTAAGGCCTTAACTCTATTTCATCTATACGGAAGATGCATGTATTCCAAAACTCTTCTTTTTTTGTGAGAGTCTGTTGTTTTTTTTTTCACAGCTGAGAGAGGTCAAGTTCTCAAAGATTAAAGGAAAAGCACACCTCTTTATAGGAATTGTCATTCAATAAAAATTAAATTTGTTATTTGCTCTCCTTATTCTCGTAGAGCAAGCCTAATTAAATAAACAGATCAGGTTGTAACTTTTGTTGTCTTTTATCTTCTGCAAATGCTTTAAGAAAAACAGACTTTAAAAGATTCAAATGTGTCACACCAAAAACGACCCATCTCTGAGGAGTTTTCAATTCCTTGGGCTTATTTCTAAGACAAAAAAAGTAATGAAGAATTCTGGTGCCGTGATGATTTTGTCACATACCTGAAAAGATTTTCAAATAATTGATAACAATTTGCTCCTGGCTGTACTTATTTTGTCCTCCCAGAGTTTGACGATTCTCAAATGGAACGATTAAATTAATCAGAGTTTATCTTCTTGATTATTCTCACGACTAGCCCCCTTTTTGCATTCCTAAATTCAATTATCCTTGAACGCTATTTGAGATCGGAGTCGAAAAGACCATTAAAGATAAATTTTCCAGTTTCATGAAATCTCAATAAAAACGATTCTTAAAAGAGATGTGCTCTCTCTGTTCTGCTGAAAAAACTCTAAATTTTTAAATGCGATTGACATTTTTAAGTACCGAATTAAGTTCCAGGTTATGTATTTCTTTGTTGTAGTTCCTAGGCCAAGTTAGACTTGTTAAAACCAATACAATTTAATTAGTTACAACAAATGAACCTATCCATTTACTATCACTCACCAATTTTTTTGTCCTCACAGTCAGATTTGCTCATTTACCATCATTGTAACGTTCTGTGTACTTATCAGATTCTGCTATTAGACCCTTGTCTCATTTATAAAAAAACTGACATTTTATTTGTCCTCATTTTTTGATCTGAGAATCTGCAAAAGAAATGTGCATTGTTCCACCATTTTAATATCATCATTGGTAGGTATGAAGCGTAAAACAAATTTTGTATCTTTCAAGATTTCTCTGTACAAGCTTTTAAATTGTGGCACATAAAAAGTGTTGGGGCTTAAGGTGATATTACCGGTATTTGACAAGTTTCCTATCTTGCCCAATTACTGAAATAGAAATGACTCGTGGAAATTTTCTTTTCAAGTGCTCCAAAAAACAAAATATTATAGATTTACCTGACCTAATAATTTGCAATTCTTTCCAAGCAATCTCAGCTAGAACAACAAGATTTTCTTTTCAGGATTCTCATGTCAAATCATGTCTTCAGAATAAGTATTGATTTTAAACCAAAGTTTTGTTCTAATTACCAAAAGTACTTTAACTGGTTATAGGACATTTTACGTGTGAAGTATGACGTCTGACTGTACTGTTGCTTTGAACTTTTCACTTTGTTCCTCATCTTTAAGTAACACTTGTTAAATAACTGTTTTTAAGTTGCTTGTAAGAGAAAAAATTACCCTTATTATGTTATTTAAATTACATTTTACCTTTTTTCAACAGTTTAAATTTTGATTTTTTTTTTTTTTTTTTTTTTTTTTTTTTTTTTTTAATTTTCTTCACATTATCAAGTTATTTGCCTCTTGTATCCTCTACTTTAGCAAGGGGTATGATGTTACATCATTAATCTGACAATTTCAGGCCATAAATATGGCAGATTAGAATTTTGAATAGCTTTTTCTTGGAACTATGTTTTTTGAACTGGGAACCTGAACCATGATAACCACAGTCACGTTTAATTTTTTTGGCAGAATTCTGTCCCAAAATTTTTTAGGCAACTTCTCTACAGTTATGTGTCAACGAATTCAATTTTTAGTGCTTGTGATCTAAAATTCCATTCCCTAAAGACAATCACAGTTCTCAAAATGAACAGAAGAAGAAATATAAGGGAAACTCCTGCCAAAAGAAATATCTCAGAATTGAAAAAATAAACATTAATATATATTTTTGCTAATTTAATACACATTAACAGAAATACTTATGAATTTGAGTAACATGAGCATGAACATGATTAAAATCATTATCTACAATGATCTGAAAATACAGTACAATGCCCAAGAGGGACCAAAACATAACGGTGGCTACAAGGAATAAAATCATATCTATTCAAGCTTAAAGCTAAAACAATTCAGTGAAAGATCGACTGAAACGGAAACAACCATTGCCTCTGTTTTGTTTCTTCCGAGAGTCTGTTACAGGGAAAATGTTAGACTAACATAAGAATGAACCAGAAAACTATTAACAGAGAATTGAACCCAAGTACAAGTGAGTCAGTCTGGTTAGACTGATTCAGTTTCATGGAGCGGTTTACATAAGTCCGAATGCTCCAACTTCAAACTGACTAGACTAAATTAGTCTGTTGTCAGGGTAACGTCAGGTTGACGTCAGCCTGAATCAGTAAAAATGATGCCAGACTCATTGTCAGTCCGACCAACTTTTACTACAAGATAAATACCTTGTTTCTCGCTATCTAAAAGGGGTCTCAATTATGGGAGATTTTCCACGTTTCAGGACTACAGCATTAATCAATCTTTCCATTGAAACCGTTTCTCCCATTATAACCGGAATAACTGGAACTTAAAGATTCTTGGGGCACAATTAACGTACTGACAAAATTAAGTTGTTTTTTAAAAAAAAATAAAAAAACCTAACAATTTTGATGTCATGTCTCTTTGAAGATACTTCAATTATGGAGAAAAGAATCACACAGCGATGGCCACAAAGCTAAAGCCATATACCTCCATCGTGTTTCAGAATTTCCGCTCCTATTTTATTCTTTGGAAGAGAAACAAGTCAACTTCATAGCTTGAGACTTCAACAGAATACTCTGCTAACAGAGAAGAAAGTTTTCAAGGATTATTGTAACAAGTTTGCCAAAGAAAAATTAGTGTATGACAGAAAGTCTGCAGCTTCACAAACGGAGAGACATGGCTTCGCACTATGTCCATCGATAATTAAAATTGGTATGCTCATGACCTCCTTAAATGTGAAGTAAAAAAAAACCAAGTCAGAGGGGAAGAATAAGTATAGGGTCATTTTGACAAAACAAAAAATAAAAAGGCAAGTTAATCCTGCTTTATTAGTTCAGAACTCTCCAAAGATTGAAAACTTATTGACTGCTGCCTTTGAAAGTAAAAGAGATCTAGATATCTGCTTTCTGCAAAAAGCAACCTCCCACCTTCAAAATTGTTCGCACAAAATATAAAAACATAATGTAGAAACTTGCATTTTTCGCTTCCCCCTCACAATTTTCAAATTAATATTTTTGAAAATAACTATTGGACATGCATCACTTGGGTAGTTTTTCAGAATATTATCATTCTATCAAAACAAGCCCGTTTAACGTGAATTTTTTCTTTTAAAAAAATGTTTGACATCTTACCTACGAATTCAATGGATATCTTTCATACTACACGTTCGCAGTGTAACTACTTTCACTCAAATACAATCTTAATGAGCAATATGGTAGTGCCATCAATTTTTTTCTGAGACGAACGTCCAAGCTCAAAAAAAGCTCTTAAAGTTTAAGTCGTAATGGAGGGGATCGCATACTTTACGGTGAGAGTATATCTCTATAATCCTATCAAACTCTCCAATTTATAACAACATCGGATTACACCCATGATTCCTTCGAACCCGAACTACCACTCTAACAAATCCCATGTTCAATATAGAACCATTAAATAGGCCATCGAAATTGAAGGATTGGGTTTTTATTCTGATTTTTATCAGAACGGTGCTCTCAGACGCTCCGGTCCTTACTGGACCCAGAGCCCCCTGCGACTAAATTGCACACACGACCCCAACTTCCAAGGCGTCGAAAATTACATCTTTAATCAGTACTTTACTGGTCAGCCAGATAGTCTTCTTGAAAAGCTATCCTTCTAGTCTTAATGGTCAATTTGAGTATGTTATTCCTGCTATTTATATAATTTGTTCCTATTTCGTCTTACTCAAAATACTCATTCCTATTTTTTGCTTATAAACTCTTAATTTATATTTTAAGTCTTTGAGGTCAGGATAAGTTAGTTTTAGTACTTTCTTTTGTTACTTTATTTATAATTAAATAAGAATTCCTTTATTTATTAATGAAAAAAAATATAAAACCAAAAAAAAACCCGATTTGAAATAAAAGTTACACTTGTCATTTGCATGACTTTCAAATGCTAATGGGCGAAAATTAATAAAGAAATTGACGTTTGTTTCACTTTGTTTGAGGACAGCAAGGCTGGAACCAAGGGAATTCTGCTAATGTTTTTGCTGACTATCTGTGCATGGAGATTTAGACTGGGTTTAGTGGTAGACTTCCACCGAAACATGTGCAAAACCCTTCATTACAACCTCAACTTCGAGAGCTTATTCTCAGCTTGGGTGTTCATTTCAGAAAATACTAGTAGCACAGTTGTGTTTCTCTTACAATTTTACAAAAGAAAAATGCTTAAATCGCAAATTAATGTGGCATGCAAAAGCTTCATTCTTTGGGTGCATGAATGCTTTGAGATTTTTCTCCAACAACTGAAGTACATTTAAACAGAGTTACAAATTCTCGTGTCCTGAAAATAATCAAGGCCTCACATCTAATATGCAAGAAAAAAGACCTCACAGAACTTTGGGTTGCATGATTGGCCATAGATAGGAATACGGTTTCAAATTAAAATTGCTCAAATTTTAAGGCCACCCTAGTTTTATAAATGCAACAAGAGGTCAAAGCTAAAACTTAATTTTACTAAAACAGCCAACATTTAAATTTTTAGTTTTCTTACGTAAGACAATTTTTGCTTGCATCCAGAAGAAACAACGGACACCAGAACAAAGAAATAATATTTGAAACGTTGATAAAAGAATACACATGGATGAATATTTTTATTTTTTTTTTTTGCAGAAAGCCTTCTCTTATGGGAAACTTTTCTTAACAGATTGACCATTCTAACTTTCCAAATTGATACATAAAACCAACAATACAACATATCGATGGCTTCAATTGAAAAATATGTAGCTCAGAGTGCGATGATGTGAGTCTCAGCTCATGTTCCATCTTTAAAAGGAAAACTTAAACTTAATCAACAGTTTTAACTGAAATTTTCTACTAAGGACTATGCACTTAATACCAAGGGATTTGGCGGTGGCTACATTTTGAGATTTGATGATGATATTCTTCATAATCTCCTCAGTAAGATGAGCTTTTAAAAGGAACTTCCTATGTGCTAATTTCAAGAAAATAGATTCTGAAAAGTGCGTTTTTAACAGGTATACACGCTTAATGCTCATGGGATTTGTGACAAAAAATGCTTTAAAAAAACACAGAAAATACATAAGTATAATTTTCACCTATGTCGTTGGACACCTCTAAAAGAAATTCTGAGGCACGAAAGAAATGAAAGCTATGTAAAATGTAACCACATATCTATTCATTCCATTATGTAAAGTGTGGGTATGGAAACTCACCTTAATGATGTACGTGGAAAGATAAAATTTTCATCATAATCAAGGTAAAATTTGAACTGCAGTTCATAGAAATATATTATGGAAAGGAAGTAAAATGCAAAATGAGTATTTATGAGCATTTGTAGAGGATGATAGTTGCAAAATGTGTGAAAAATAAATACTTATTTGGTAAATGTTGCGTAAACTTTCCAAGGGAAAGGCGAAAAATAGTATGTTTTTAACATTCAAAATAACCGCTGAATATTACCTGAATTTTCTTTTCTCTTTTGCAACATGGTGACTTAAGAACGTTTTGAATAAAAAATAACCAAGTCTGTCACAGTAGGGGTATTTTTTTTTCTCTCTTTTTCTAATTTTTTCTTTAAAGCCAACTTTTCACCCATTTTTTAGGGTTAATGAAGGTGAGATTATATGTAGACAAAAAAGAATAGATTGTTCAAAAGCTTTAAAGTTGCTAACATTTACAAAATCAGTTGAGGAATGGTGGGCTAATGGATGGTCTTATCTAATATGCATTTTATGGTTTTTTTGTGGCAAAATGACCTAAATTTGTGGCAAAAATTACACTTCTATCATGTAATTTTAGATGTTACTTTCTCACGAATTATTCACTTCTCTTGATAGAGTTTACACTTTCAACTTTCAAATGCCGATAGGGTATATATCTGGCATCAGCAAAGTTGTCCTTCATTTTTTCCTCCAACGATTTGAAAGACTTCTTGAAAATCCACCATTAAAAAGCCCTGAATAGTGTATAGGAGACTTCAGCGTTTTTTATGAAGCTAGAATGAGAGAAACTCATCCTTATGAGATAATTCCTGAGAATAGAATTGCTCTGCGTTTTGAAATTGTGCGATTTTCCAGCAAGGGGAATAAGACCAATAATTAGAAATACCCATGACACCAGATTACTGCAGTTTTGATACATGATAATGTTTTGATTAATTAACAAGAGGTTTTATCGTACCATTTCATCAGCTTCAGAAGAGCCGTTATGGAAATATATGAGAGAAATCATAAAATAGAATTCTGGTGTCCGCATTGAGTGTATCTCACTTACTAGTGTGGAGAATTTGCTCCTTGATCTCAGCTATACTTTTGATCGTTTGTTCTGGGAGTACGATTGAGTAGTTATCTTGCATCATCTCCCGTTGTTCCTTCCACCGGTAAAATATATCCAAGTACTCAGTCATCTTCTCCAAATTCATTGAGTGTTCATAGAGATTGATCAGTCCTTTGAAATCGTAACCGAGTCCTGAATAGGTATCTCCGAACACCTTGGAATCTGTTGTCATAATTAAACTGAGTGAGCATCAAGACAACACATAAACTACGCAATATGAGGGGTTATCTACTTGAAATACTTTTCGTCTGCACAGGTGTTGTTATTTACAGTTTAAACTGGAAAGTTAGATCTAACCATAAAGTAGTGCACCAGCTTTAAGAGGCAGAAGATGGCAAGTCACAAAAACGAACCAAACATGACACGAAGTCTAAAAATGAACTCCTGAATAAGATAAAAATGTTTATAATTCATATTGGTTAAATGGCGATACAAATGATGTTGTTTGGATAATAATTTTACTTTTACTTGATCTCTGTGTGTATTTCATTTTGGAGTTGTTTTCTGAACTTTCAGTTGTGTAAATCGTTTTCTATGTAAGATTTTGACGAAAATACAAGGCACATCATTCTCTGACGTAGACCTTGTTCGATGGCTCATTGAAATATTTGCAATTTCAATTGGAATTCTATTATGTATTAGCACATTTCTGGTATAGGACTAAATTTATATTTGATGAAATGTGTTTCATCCTGATAAATTGTTTTGAGAGTTGTTTTTTCAAATTTTTTATTTCTGTCTGCAGAGCATAGTTTAGCTGTTCATGATCATTATTTATCTTTACTGAAATATTACCAAGTTATCTTTAGAGTATTTTCCTTCTGTAAACTTCTGTTACAGTAGATGAGCTGTGCTAGTCAGGAGCCAAAAAGTAAATTCTGGGCATTATTATAAAATGGGAGGGGGGGGAGAGGATTCTTGAATAGATGTAATGATAGGCTAGGGTACTTACGTATAGCTAGAGCTCTAAGGTAAAGCCCTTCTGCTGTCTTGTAGTCTCGGATGTGATAATTGACCAGACTGGCCAGGTGACTCACCGACAAACCAACTTCAAAATGGTCACAGCCTAGGATGCTCTCTTTGATTGCTATTGATTTCAGATGCATATTTTTTGACAGCTGAAAGCAATGTGAAGAACATACATTGAGAAGCCATTTTAATTAGATATTTTAAAACAGCTGCTGTAGGCTGCTTTCTAACTGCTTTTGCATATGACCTCTGAACTTTCAATTACTTCCTCGAGTCTTCGTTCTTTGATTTTCTTTGAGTAAACTCTACTATTTTCTCATTTTCCATGCTGAGTTTGATATTTTCCAACCTTCAAAGATTAGTCTCAATTTGAATTATTTGGTAATTTTTTTAAAAAAATACTCTCAGAAGGAAGAGAAGTGAATTCACAAAAAACTCAATGATGTCAAATTGAGCTCTGATTGACTAAAATATTGTCCACCATCACTTGCAACGGAATGACTAAGTTTTGTCCACAGTTAAATCAGCCCAACATAATTAAATACAAGTACCTACTAATGAAACTTAGAGAAACAAAACCAAAACTATCGGAAAAAGACAAACACTTACTTGATATTTTTGCATGCTCTGATAGAGGCGGCCAAGATTTCCATAAATTTTAGCTGTCAGCACATTCTTTTCACCGAGAATACGCTGGACTGATGATAACTCGCACTTGTGAAACTTTTCAGCAGCTGTGAGCAACTCTTGCTTCTCTTTTGCGCGACTCATGGGCAGGTCCAGGGCTATCTCTTCGATTATAAGCGTTTTGACACGCTCTGCAGAGCTGAGAAGCATATGATTTGGTGGCAGGATCTTTTGCATAGCACAAATGGCCGATTCTGCATGTTTCGTTGCTTCCCTGAACCGGCCTGTGCTGTACTCTTGCACGTAGAGCGTGTAGGCATAATCTTCTTCAAGTATTGCAACACGTAAATTGTTTGGTCCAAAAATTCCTAACTTTATTTCTAAGGCAGCCTAAAAACACATGATGGGGGTATTAGTACATGTAGGGTGAAAAGTGATGATTTTTGAGCACTGTCTGACAACTATCCCTGCAAGATAGAAGAACTCTTGCAAAAAAGGTTCGGCCATTTTCAGCCTTCTCTTTGTAAAAGTTTGCTGAAAAATCAGTTGCTAAAAAAAGTTTGTAAAGGTTTCCCTTTTATTTTCAAAAAATATTTTTCATCTAATAGCTCCTCTCAATTGAGTTAAAATCAAAAATTAAAAAATACCTTTAGATATTGTCATCTTAACATGACAATGACACAAGGCATCCAGTACAGCATCATATGTAGCATGTTACAGTGGATGAGGGGGAGGGATAAGAGAAATGGAGAGAATTATGTCAGGTTAAGGACACTGCCTTAGACAGTATTAGTTAACATAGCTTGCATGGGGTACTACAAAAACAGAATCGACTGACTTTATTCACTTAGCAGGGACTGACTGACAGACTGAACATTTTCCACTGAAAAAATAAATTCTTGTTATTGATTTGATTCTCTCTCACCCATCAATTTAAAGTAAAGGCTGAAATTAAAGAAGAAAAAGAAAAAGAGTTAAGTAAAGGAATTTTTCTTACTTTGTAGGCACATGCACTCTGATGGATGGCATCTGCATTGAGTGAGTAAAATGCAAAATCGCAGAGAAGGTCAGCGTATTTTAGACTATTGGATTCACAGCACTTTTTGCCCAAATTGAGGGCTTGATTGATTAAAAATCTAGCTTCATTTAATTTTTTTTCTAAGCTGAATGTTTTGGATGCTTGACGTAGGGTATCCAAAATTATATTGACGGGTGTCGTTTCATTTAAAGCCTTGAGTGCTTCTATACTCCAGAAATTCGCCTGAAACAAACAGGGATGCGTAACTTAAAGGAGAACTTATGCAAAATAATAACTGATGATGGTAATTATTTATTGACAGCAAACTAAATAGAATTTGAAGTGAAGTACCATAAGATATGATTGTCATAAAATAGAGACACAAAACACAATGACATGATCCAGACCAATCCACAAAGGTCAGTCTAAGTGCATTTCTGAAGACCACTCCTCTGCCCAGCCCTCACTTGATCGTTGCCAGTATGACACAGAATTGGCTCCTTCTATCCAAAAGCAGAGGTCCAAAGTTTTATTCAGCTATCCAAATATAATATTTTTTGACATTTTGTGCTCTACTTCCTTCTACGCTTAGGTTTCTCATGAGAGAGTTTTAGGAAATTGTCACCCGAATTGTACTTCTAGGAATAATTTTACCAGCTTCTGCTATAAATTAAGCAAATATTACATCAAACTTTTTTTATACCTCCAGGCTCACTTATTTCTGATAAAGATATAGAATCATCTTGATATAAAATTCTGAAATAAAGTTGAACTTGAAACTCACATCACTGTAGTTATACTGATGAAAGAAAAAAACAGAGAAGACGGTAAAGAGCTGACTGAAACAGTGTGCACCATCACTCCAAGATTCTTCTTTCTTGACTAGATCCAACACTGATTCAAAAACAACATTCGCCTCCGTGAACTCATGATAACTTGCATGGGCAAAAAGTAATCTGTCGGGAAAATACACGCATTAGATTTCTTTGAAAAAAGAACTTACACAAAAAAGGGGGTGGCACTTTAATAATGAAAATTATGCAGAACTGCACTAAGAATAACTGCAGGGACTAAAGACTGATTCCTATGTGCATTTTGGTGCTGAATTCCAACATGCTCTTGATTTTCCCAAGACTCATCAATTTTCCTAAAATATGAGGCTTTTTTGAAGAAAATTAAATTTCCTGGAAACTTGGTGCATGATAAAGAAAAATCAAGGTCATCATCTGATTTAACGACCAAAGCTACACGAAACAAAGTGATTTGTATTTTTGCACAATTTTCCAAAAAAAAACTGATCCACTTGGTTTGTATAAAAAATGACAGGAAAATAATTTTAATCATGAACTTTCCTGATGAAGCTACTCACACTGATTTCTTATATTACGTTTGTAATCTGACCTGACCTAACCTGGAAAATCAACCTTTCAGAACCTTCTTCAAAAGGAGATGAACAATTATGAATATACGAGGTTACCTAAAAAATGGGCGATCTATGAGGGACTGGTTGATTGAAAAAAATAACTGCCACATTGCTGGGAAGCAGATAACATTATATTTTTAGCAATTTATATTTCAAGTTTTAATTCTTAAAATCTACATAATCTTAGTTCAAGGGGGAAGAAAAATAAAAATAAAAAAATAAAACCCACTTTCTGAACAACTTCCATGGAATCATTGACTGCTTCCGAGCATAGTTATTTTAAGAAAGAGACAGAACTCAATTTTCGACTGCATTTGAATTGTCGTAGGAATGTATTGTATGAGTATGACTAAGTGGTAATCAGTGTACGACATCATTGCGCAAGGCTTAATTTAGGCATCCAGTGGAGCAAAATATTTGATTTTTACACATGTGTACGGCACTATTCGTTCAATTTGCTGACTACAATGTTTACTTTTTACCGTACAATTACTAATTTTATGCATCCAAGCATTTTTTGGCATCCAGTTCAGCAAAATATTTGATTTTTGCACATGTGTACGGCACTATTGGTTCAATTTGTTGACTACAATGTTTACTTTTTACCGTACAATTATTAATTCAATGAGTCCTAAAATAGAAATCAATCATAGATGAAACAGAAGAAAGGAGGAGGAAATTATTACGTTTGGTAACATTTGATTAAGTGATGATGTGCGTTCTCTAAGGTACTGGATTCTTGAATCAGCTGGAGACACAATTTGAGGACCTTGATACTGCATGGGTACCATCCACCTTCATTTAAGAACTCACCTGCCAAAATAATGTTATAACCAAGGTTACATGAGAGATAAAAAATATTTCATTGAAGAGCCGAAATAAAGAAAAGTTAAGTGCTTAAAAAGTTATTGATTTAAAAATTATTAAATTATCGTTATCTTCAAAATTACTAGTCTATAAAACTATAATTTGCCCAGTTTGGCAATACGGTTGTCAGATTTGGGGTGTGACAGCTCCTTCCAATCTTCAGAAAATTCAAATCGCTCAAAATAAATTTCTCAGATTAATATGGTAATAAATGTCACTGTAGGAGTTATCGAAACATCTCTTCACAGTACAAGAAAATTGGAAAAATGTTTCGCGGGATATTTAAAAATTTTTAACCCATCTTAGTAGGGCTGAATTTCACCCAACCTTATTTTCTAAGACTTTGGAGACTAATGTGATGACAAGATATTGGTGATTCCCCCCTCTTTTTTTTAAAACAAAAACAGACAAAAAAAATTTTGAAATACTTCTCTACACCTGAAATAAAATACTTGGAGCCCGTTTCAGATAACTTGTCCTTTTTCGCAGTGAACACAAAATAAACAAGTCCTTGTTCCATATATATAGCAAAAAAAAAAGACAGGTAATCTGAGACAGGCTTACTGTAATCTTTTTTGCTCTAAAAAATATTAGTCCTTCGAGCGTTCATACTGAGGTCTGTCCATAAATTACTCAACACTTNGGGGGGGGGGGGGGGGGGGGGGTGTCGACTGGTTGTATGTTACACCGAAAAAAATTAAATGTTGATTTAGCATTTAAACTGTTAAAAAAATGTCCGACAAGTTTCAAATGCTGATTTTACAATACAAAAATGCTTACATAACATTTTAATTTGTATGTTTTGCAGTGGGCGTAGTTACCTTAGCATTTGTTAAAATGTAAAATCAGCATTTGAAACTTGTCAGGCATCTTTTTAACGGTATAAATGCTAAATCAACATTTAACTTCTTTCCGTGTAGATGCTATTATGAAGATTATGAAGAAGAGGGGATGTTAAAAGAGCTTAAGGTACTGAATTTTTCCATGATTATGAAATGAAATTAAGCATTAGAGGTGTCTTACCCAGACAAATGCCCATTTCCACAACATGACCAATATCTGCTGCTCCTTGTGAACACTGTCTCAGATGTGCAGGAATTGTTCCGAAAACAGCTGTATCATGATCTACTATATCCTAAAACATTGAAGGAAGATATTCATTAATGCATGAGTGACCTTAAAATTAGTTGGGGAGGATAGCTTCTAAGTAAGTTGAACCATGTAGTTCTCTACTAGTTATCATACATAAAAATGAACTTCACCGATTAAGAATAAGTTACAATAACATGTTTGCGGAATGTGAACAAAATACGCTGCTGCATTAAACTTATATCAGTATTCCTGGTTCTTGTCTATTTAATTTACACAATGGAGTGGATTCATTTAACTGTTTTGATATTGTGTCAGGATTTGAACAAATTCAGTTGAATCTGAAGAGATCAAACTTACATTGATTTACCTAAACACATTAAATTCAAGAATCGATTTCAATTCGCCGAGGATTATTCTTCTGGTACAAATTGAGTAATTTCTTGATAATATTAAACATACCTGAAAACATCTGAGAAGAGCAGATCGTCTATTCTTGGCATGTAACAGTTTGTTGAGTTCCTCAATGCTGCTAAGCTCTGTGGCAAGAAGTGAATACTGTTTTGACTCATGCAGCTGAAAAATTAAAAAAAAAATAATTGTAATGTGGCCAGAGAAACTATGTTCGTAAAAGTGAGGATATTGGGACAGTGAAACCTTACATGCTAGAACTGAGTTAACTGTTTGCAGATTGTTGCTGTAAACAATGTTCAGGTAGATCCTGTTTCAGATTACTTTCTCTCTTTTGCAGTATGTGCGAGTTCGGGAATCCCCTACCCCGCGCTAACAGCAAAACAGGAAAAGTAATATGAAACAGGCTCTGTCAAAATGTTCATATGACAGGGTTGCAAGAGAGCCAGAAAGTATGCTACTCCATAATGGAAGAAACCCTTTGCTGTAAGCTTCATTAAACTAATAAAAATTTCCTCTTCGCTGTAAATTCAAGAATTGACCAGATAATAATCATGGTCCATGACAGGATGATCAGTCATTCGGTCGTTTCGCAATAGCTATGTGCTATGAACTCGAAGTACTTTGCCATGGCATACTTCCCTTCTCACTTATAGTAGCAAAAGTCATTGAAAATTAAGTAATCAAATAGAGCTGCAGACGTTATCAGAAAACTAATATTGATGTGACTGAATTAATCAATTGCTACAGAAAAGTTACCTAACCGCACTTTCTCTGAACTAGTTCAGAAAGGCGATACTGCCATTATTTGGACTGATATTCATACTGTTTTCTACTTATGCTCAAGTAAATTAGTGGGGATACCCAACAGTAATTAGTGATCAAGGCAAAGCTGATTGTCTAGGTTTTTGTGCCACTGGTGCAATTTCATCCGCTGACATAGCGGCTGGTTTAGGTGGAATTGATACACTCTCCGACTCTTTAACCAGTCTCATTAACTAAGGCGGCAAAAGTGGGTCCAAGCTTAGTAAAAGGTAGTTCTCATCTTGATAGGCAGCTGAAAACAACATTTGTAGGGGCAAATGCAAAATTAAAGAGATAATAGAACAATGGGTAGATTATTTGCCAGGTCAGTGACAACATGAGCAATGGTGACAAAAACGGAGTGGACTGAGTGCGTGATGTGAAGGCAGAAAGAAAGATGAAAGTTTGAAGTGAATTTGTATCACTAGAAGAGCATAAAAGTGGGTTACCTCGTAAATAATGTCAAAAATATGGTTGCCTGGCAATGTTCTGACATCCAACCTATGCAATGGATAGTGACGAGCTACAGCTTTGCAACAGCACTGATAAAGAGAGAGAGGCTCGAAAGTCTTCGTTTGTGTATTGATATGGTTATCCATATTTAAAATTAGCTAAAACACTGGGAGTACCTTCTAAAAATTAACAAAAAACACTGAAGTTGAGCCCCGTCTCCCCCATTGCGGAACAAAAACAATCACCAGATGCTGTCACTGCATCACACATTCACACATTCGCATTCGCGCATGCGCTACGATCGGAAAACTCATTTTGAACCAATCGGACATCAGGAAAAGCTACCGCCAAAGAGATATGGATTTAAAAATTCTCCAACATATCAAAAGAAGAGAAGGGGGATGAAATTCCTCCAGGGTGGAGTAATTGTGTAATTGAAATTAATTGTAATACTTCCTTATCTCGCTGGAACTCATCGTTAAATGATAATATGCAATCAGGAACTTGGTGGAATTTTCTAATTTAGCGCGAAACGTTTCATTTTTCTCTGATCGCACTACCAATATTTTCGTCGTCAGAGTAGACCGGAAATGACGTAACGCTCAGTCCGGAAATCCGGTGAAGGAACTCTGAACTAAGCCTCTAATGACATGAGTTGGCAACAAGGTATTGATTGAAATGTTGTCGTTTCCGTTTCCGTCTCAAAAAAGTCTTCAACAGCCAATCGGCCACCCAGCGAATTTTCGAAGCTCTGACTTGGTCTGACTGAACACACATTTTATCTTTCATCTGAAGCAAATTTCGAATTAAATCAGGTAATTGTTCCATTATTTTTATAAATCGATCGGGTAATGATAAATTCACCATACTTTCAAATTGATTGAGCAGAGAGATTCTAGGATTACAAAAAAGGGCCAGGGAAACTGATGGGCTCAGAGTGCTTTTGAAAATAAGGAGGGGGAGGAAAAAGTTGCACTACAGAGGAATACTTTGGAAGTATATTTAAACTTGAAGAGTTCATTTGAGACTAATATAACAGAGAAATATCTACCGCCATTGATAATGAAAAAATGGCAATTGAGGATAGATATTTCAAGCAATTGCTTGAAGAACCACTTGATTAATCTAAACACTGCTTGGAGTGAAAGATGTCTGAGGAAAGCATGATAGGACAATAATAAATCATGAGTGCACAGCTGGATGTAAGGACGTCATGGCATAGTGAAGATTAATATCCTATAGAATTTTAAAAGTCTCACCTATATTGAAGAAATATTAAGGAAATGGTATAGAGGTATGGCAATTATAGAATAAGCGCTAAGATTACCTACTGAATATGTTCTCCCTGTTGAAACTCTACCTTTTAATAGTGATGGGAAGAGCAGGAGTCAGGAGATAATAATAAGTAGGTAAAGTTAAGATTGAAAAGATTAATTTACAAAGTACTTTGAGGATTCTGATGATGGTTGACATCAAGTTAAAGAATCTTGTTTGGGTAAGAGTACCTGCCTACGTAAGTATCTCTCTACTCAGTAATCTCAAAATAATTACCTTGAGATTTAAGGACAGTAGGTGGCTATAGCAATTAGCAACGTGAGTACCTAAGTAAAGGCTCTGATTACCATCACGGTGGTGAAGTCATTTTAGAAATTATTTGGCAAAATCACATACCAATTTGCCGGTGTAAGCTGGCAATCAAATAGGTAACTCGGTTTGCGATGTTGCAGACCTCCTGTCGTACTTTATTTTTTAAATGAAAAACTACTCAACGGCAATTCTTTAAAACTGCCGTGATTTTTCTTCTCTGTGAGAAGAAAATTCTGCAAAAACTTCAAGGAATGATGTCAATTTGTTCTCCTTTAAAAATATAACATAGAGGCGGAGATTTTTAGACACCGCAAACGAGATATGTGATCGCGGACTTACGCCGTCAAATTACTGTATGCCTATGCTTGATGATATGGAAAAGGACTAAGAAAATTGTAAGGTGGACAAAACTTTGCCGAGAACCATTGTTGAATTCCATCAAAGTGAAATCAATATAAAATGGACCGCGTCAAACAAAAAGGAACCAACTAGTTTAAAGTTAAAAAATGAAGAAAAGGTCCCAGTGTCCATAAGTTATGGCTGTGACTTTTACCATAAAGCATTGATTTGCACCCCATCCTTTGGAATGAAAAGTTTATTTTAACCTTAGTCTACGGTTACAGAATTTTCTTTTTGCTCCAAAACTATTTTTAATAACGTATGTTGTCATTTGAGACCCGATGTCAATTTTCCGTTTTCCCAATAGACTGTACGTACTTAAACGATTGTAGAGGTATTATTATATGCATATGGCAACTGAAAGGGTTAAAAATTTTCTACATTCAAGCACCTCATTTATTTACATGGAAGCTTAGATTTTCGATCCTTCATCTATTTAAATCATGTATATAGTGCGCATACCCATGATCCACACTGTAGAGCAAAATTTCTTTCTGTTTTAATATTGCCTCAATATTCCTAAAGACCTGATAGGTCTTTTCAGGAGGAATGTGCCATTAACACATTCTGAGGCCCCAATCAAGGGATTCAGACAAGGTTTAGGCAGGAGCTTAAAGATCATAAGTTCAATATATTATAATTTATTTTCATTTTTAAAATGAAAATGATTACCTATTCTATTGTAAGTTTGATTAATTTTCTGACCTATTTATGATCTTTTTTTTTAGATTTGCAAAATGGACCACTACATGAATAATGAAAATGTTTCTCATGATGAGTTCATGAGACAATTAGAAGAAGACACCGAGCAGCTTGACTTACTACTGAAAGAAACGCTTCGCATGAGAGAAGCAGCTGAGAGACAAGAAATGAATTTCATGACTGATACGACCACAAGTACGGGTGCGATTGAGGAACTAAGAAAAGAAATTGAGGAGATTCAGGCCAGGATTGTCATTATTGATGCTCAGGTTGAGGAATTTAAGCGAAACTTAGTTGAAAAGACCATACCTCAGAATCAAATTGAAGAACTCGGAAACTCTGAGGAGATTCTAGTTGAGACCGTGCCCCAAAATCAAATTGAAGAACTTGGAAACTCTGCACAGATTTTGCTTGAGACCATATGTCAGAATCAAATCAAGGAACTTGAAAAAGAATCTGTGGACACACCGGCCAACACAAAAAAACTCTGAAATACAGCCTCATAGTATTGATACTGGCTAAAAATTTCCTGATTGGAAGAGATTCTCTCACCTGAGTCAATATTATCTCCAATCAAAGTAATTATTCTTATTCTTCAAACTGATAATATGTGCACATAAGTATTTTAATCAATTTCAATAATAATTCTCTCCGAAAATGACAATGTGGCTTCTGGCAGAATATATAATTTTCCCAACTGGAGTTAAAACTCAAATTTTTTAACATTTCAGTACTTCTAGTTTCATTTTTTAAGTATTTTAATTTCATATTTCTTTCCTGTCTATTCATTTAAGTGCCTATTATTTTAGGAAAAGAGGAAAAATCTTGTTAAAGAGTGACCATTCAAAATTATTTAAAAATTGTAATAATTGTTTGATTAATAGACTTACTGCTAATTCACATCGGCTACTTTTTCTCTCCGGATCACCTAATATTTAGAGAAAATGAATCATTGTTAAACATGTTACTTGGGCAACACTTAGCAATTAGGAACAACTATTTCTGATTCTAGTTAGATACATGTGCAGTTGCCCTGCACAGATAGGTGGTTTTGTGGTTGAGTTAGAAAAAGTAATTCTACACTGCAAAATTTAGTCTAATTAATATTGAGCTTTATTCTAAATTTAAAATACAGAAAAACAATTTTTTCTAGATGCTCTCTGATCTCACAAGAAATTAAACTTACCAAATATATAAACGGTGGAACTATAAACAAAGGTAGTTTGATCACCATCTAAAAGTTTTCACTCCTCTTTTATTTACTTTTTTTTTCTAAACAATATTACTAGGCATTAAATAAACTGGTTCAATGGGACTGACAAACAGATTCTTTTTTGTGAAAAAAATAATTCGTTTGAAGAAAAATTTCCTATTTTGTTCATTCTTTTTTTCTTTAGATTTGACCATAGGTAATAGACCCAACCCTTTATGATGTTGAATTGATTCACTATTTACAAGAATCAGAGGGGCACAGTTTAAATTCAAAAGCAGGGGTAGCCTTTTATATTAGAATAAAATACGTTAGAAAATTTTTAATAAAAAATATCGAGGACTTTTTATTTCTAAAGGAGGAACAAGTAATTCAAGGGCCACAATAACAAAAAACTCAAACATAACAGAGATACCTACATTCTAAATCGTTGAAACATGATAATGCTCCCTAACGTATGCTTCCTGAACTCATTGAAGTAATGTAATCAAACATACACACAAGATTTGTAACTGATATTTTCAAAGTAGGGTCTTTGCGAATGAATCCCTCCCATGAACAACCATGAATGGACGGAGTTCAATAGATATGCATCAGGTTACAATTTGGAAAAAATCAGTTTGGAGTAGTTTTGAATTCAACTGGTTGTAGATTTCATCCTGTTAAAAAACAAACTCGAGAGAAAATAGTATGAATGGGAAAGAAGACACTGAACTTTGTCCTCATCATCGAGTCTTATGCAGAAATAAAAATTCAAACTTATTTTTCTTGGTTCAAACTTGATGTTAACTTGGAGAATTGGTTCAATTCGGTCCAAAACGATGGTGGAACAGAAAAGAACTAATCTGAATTGTAGAATTTATGATTCCCTTTCATGTAAGAGTCCACAACATATTAATTAATATACTTTCGAAGTAAGACAGAAAATCTGCCAGCTTATGTCTCTAATGAACTTTAATTGCTAAACTATAGACAGCTGATCTGTTATAAAGTGGTATATGGTACGTTTACTGATTCTGGTCGACTCCATATTTTATTGAGAGGACATAACCAAATTTTTCTGTCCACCATCTTTGGAGCACGCTTAAGGCGAGGCAAATAAATTCACCAAAATTTGAGCAACGATATTGATCCCTACTCTTTCAAAGCAATGCAATATGAAAAAACCTGCTATGTGAAAATCTGAAATACATGTTTTTTTCTATTGCACAATTGAGCTCTTGTATGCCATGGAGATTTGCGGTTAGAATACTTTCTTTTAGATACACTTTTGCAAAAAGAACAATGGTGTCATTGCTTTTACATGAGATGAACTCCCAAACTCAAAAAAAAGCTCTCAAATTTGAGGCCATAGTGGAGGGGATGACCTGAGTAACAGAAGTCCACCTCTACATCCAGTCAAACTCTCCTTGCACAAGTAGGAGGAAAATACATTAGCATGGTTCCAGTCTTGAAGTCCTCCCGTTAAGTAGCAATCCTGCAAATATAATTGCTTTCTACCTGTAAAAAAAGAGCTGGAATGGATATGGACTCTCGTTATCTCTCAGACGATCTCCTCTCTAGAGACGTCTACTTTGAGAGCTCTTTTTGAGCTTGGGAGCTCATTTCAGTGAAAACCTAATAGCACCATCATTTTCCTTGCAAAATTTTACATAAGATGTTGAGACGATTCTCTCTATTAAGGCTTCAACTTTGAGAGCTTTCTCTGAGCTTGAGTTTTCACTTTGGAGAAAACCAAGGGCACCATTGTTTTTCTTGTAAAATTTCAACAAAGGCAAAAGCACTTCACTTGCAAATCCCTGTGCAATACAAGAGCACCATTTATACACATTCAAGGCAAGGACCCAAAATTGACAAAGGCAGAATTGAAAAGACATTTCATACAAATATTTTCATCTCTCAGTCATGTCAACAAAAGACGGTAGAATTACCTTTCAATGATAACTATTCTTTACACCCAATTTCGCCTGTAGTTGGGGAACTGATCATGTAGACCATTGAGCACATGAGATCTTAAACACTACCCACTTTTTCGGGCTTCCTTCAATGCAGGCTCGAGCAGCAATTCTTCATAGTTAGTTGTGAACAATGAAGGCCCTGTGCTTTCGATCCTGGCACTGCCGAGACATTCATTTCCCAGATAAAAAACAGCATACTGTAAATAAAACAAATTGACAGCTGTTACTGCTTCTGCAGCAAATCGATGGTTGGCAAAAGGTCTGTACTTTACCATTTTTATTTTACAAATTATCTACTTTAGCTGATAATATCATGAAACTTCAAATAAATCTAGAATACCTGTTGTTGGTGAAAAATAAAATCTGTTGACTGCCCACAGTAAAAAAGACCTTAGTTCAGGAAGGCAACTTTTCAGGCAGGGGATTTTTTTTTTTTTTTGGAGTTAAGTTGAAAAATCGGATGTACAGATATTCATAGAAATCTATCGCTAGTGTTCCAAAGATAAATTGCGAGCAGATTTGATAATTTTTGTACCTATAAAGGACAAAATTTGCATTCTGATAAAGCAATTTTTCACCTTGAACAATGCAGATTTGAATTTTAAATGCATAGCTTCTTCTTGAAAATCCTATTTTCTAAACTGCAAACTTCAAACGACCATCACTCTAGTTCTGTTTGATGTTTTGAAAGTTCGCTATCCAAAAATGCTTATCAATACTCCTGTATGCTCTATTATCAACATCTTTCTTATTAGTTTTTGTGTCCTAGGGTATCTGTTTGTGTCAACAAGTCTTGCCTGTAAAAACAGTATTAACTCTGGCCTTAGATGTCCGGTAGGCCGATATTTTACTTTTTTCAAGATTTTTCGACTGCCATGCTACAGGAGACATTTTGTGAGCACTTCAATGTTATTTTGATAGCATAAGAAATTTCTGAAAAACTTGTGACTTTTTCATTTGAATTTTTTTGAAGAGTTCCTTTTAAAACCAAAGATTAGAGCTTTTACCTAATGAGATTGAGCAACAGTCCATTGTTTCCACAATATTCTTTCTTGACACAGCAGTATAATGAAAAAGTGGTCAGCTGTAAGAGATTGCTGCATGGACCACATTCAAAAAGCTACAGCTTGTTAGAGATCTGATTGTGAGAGTGCGCACATATTCTAATTCTAGCTTGATTTTTTTTCTCAGTCTTGACAGTTCTTCAGGAAAAAATAGGTCAATTAACTTTAACATTCATCATTGTAAAGGAGTAGAACTGTATTGCTAGAGGGGAACTTAAAAGACCTTACTTGTCCTGGTGTAAGAGCTAATTCAGGTTTCTGGAGACGGACATATAATTTCCCACTGGATGTCTTTATTATTGTGCACGGATCTAAATCATATACGTGTTGAAAGCGGAAAAAACAGTTGAGAATTCCATTCTCTTTCAGATATTGCGGCTCCTGATCTATCCAATACGGTTTACTTGTCATCATCAAATTTGTGATTAGTGATGGATGACCTCCTCCAGGAGCCTGAAACAAATAGATGATAATACAAATAAATAAAATATATATAATGAATAAATGGTAAAATTCAGGAATGTTCTCCTCGGAGGAAATGATGTAGGGGACACCTGAAATCGACGCAACGAAAACTAATGGATGAGGGGCAGAGCAGAGTTGGCAATTAAGTTTACTATTTGAGGGTCGATTGCATCCGACAAGCCTGGTTTGTTTATATGAGCATATGTACGTGTGCTTCAACCCATGGACAATGAACGGAGCCATTCATTGACTGCACCCCTAATCCACTAGTTTTGGTGGCACAAACTATGATGAAGAGACAGAGAAGAGGGATTAAAAAAGAGATAAGGGGATGTTAAATATTTGGAGACAAACAGTGATACTCTATTACTAGCCTCTTGGAAAACAGGACGGAAACTTTTACTTTGGAGCTCCAGCACACAACCCTTAATTCTTTGTTGCGCAAAGACACTTTTCATGGAGAGCAAACTAAAAATACTGAAACTGAAGCACTGACTTACAACTAAAATATCTTGGGTTTCTGGGTTTTTCTTGGCAACATAATATGGTATCGCTAGACCTCCAATCTTGCATCGTTGACCAATGGTGAAATGATGGATGCCTGTGTGCTTTCCGACAACTTTGCCTGTTTCTATGTCAATGAAGCGACCTTCTTTATCTGGAATGTACTGTAAGAAATGGAGGATATTAAAATTGAAAAATTACCAACTAACGTTTTTTCATTCAAGACAATTTTTACTTTTTTTGTGAGTATATAGAACATTGCTATAGAAAATTTAATCTAAATCAGAACACCAAGTCTGATCTGTATCTTGAAAAATCCAGGTATAATTATTGTTGCCCAACTTCAAAAGATGGTCCTAAATAGAGAGAGATATTCAGCGATAAACTGATAAAAAGAAAAACAAATCTTTGAGAGCTTTCATAAAATTCTGATTCAGGCTCTCACGTACAACAGGATGCATCTGTTCCTAAAATTTCAAGGCACGGACCCGGTCTATAGGACCCTGGACTCCCATAAGAGCCAATGTAAAAATTCGTGAGCAGGTACTAGTGTTGCTATCTTGCGTAGGACCCTTGCAACTCACTGCTATTATCAGTTATCAGACTTGACAAAAATCCGTAGGATTACGTATATCTGCCAAAAATCGAGTTTTTCACCTCTATCTAACAGGCGGCAGGCCTATACTGGTCAAAAGGGGTTGGAAAATGACAAAAATATACTTATTTCTCAAGAATCCAGATGCCTTAAGTGTTATTTTCCAATCATCGGCTTAACCTCACTTTTAGAGTGGGCGATGGATGAGTCAAGCTTCAGGAGGAAGGATCCTCTGAGTTTACTAGGGTCCTACGCGAGAATGCGCTGCAATCACCTGCTCACAACAGAACGGAGTCCTATAGAACTCGTCCCTGTTTAAGTCATTCCCTACATTGTCACTTTCTGAAAGAAGTCACCTCTTTTGCTTTTTCTGTGGCAGAGACATTACAGAGATTCAAACAAAAATAGCAGCATTATTCTTGAAATATTCATATTCCAGAGGGATTGTAAATTTGAATTTACGTCCCAGTTTTTCAACAATGAATTGGATACTTCATTAGGATTTTGCCGAACCCAAGATTCAACAAAAAACTGGTTCCATCGCATTCAACATCTCATTTACAAATAAAATATAAGACGAACGAACTTCTGTTAAAAAAATAAAATAGGAAGAAAATGTAATAAAATTAATGACTGAGCAGCATACTTCTGAAATGAAGCTTTGGAATTTGCGGTGACCAATGAAACAAATTCCAGTACTTTCTTTCTTCATCAAAATCCTATCAAATCCATTTTCAGCACCAATCTGTTTTACTTCCTTTTTTGTCAAGTCTGCTAAAGGAAAAAGTGTTCTCTGGAGGGCAGCTTGTGGAATTTGACTCAAGAAAAATGTCTGATCTTTAGTGGAATCTTCAGGTCTCAGTAATTTTGCATCTGGAAAGAAAAATGAAAGATTGCCAAGCTAATTGAAAGATATGGCCAACATAACATCTGTTCTGCAATCTAAGTTGTCTTGTCATTTTGAATTATATTAACCGTAGAACTTAGATAGTGGGGTACTAAAGCATTTTTCTCTCATCTTCACAGCATAGGTGCTTACATCACACCTTAATAACTTTCTCTTGAGATGCTTCTATAAAAAATACACAGAAAACATAAAAAAAAGTGATGCATGTAAGAATATCAAAGGTTAAAGTGGAAAAATGCCTACATTCATTGCAGCTTTTCAAAATCTCTGATCATGTTAATTTTTTTCTAAAATCATAGTATGTTCTTGTACGATAATTTCTTGTGAATGGGCCTGTTGCAAACTTTTGCTGGAGCAAAAATAAGAGTTGTTCCATACAGATAATGTCTCAAAAATCACGATGAACGCATTGGCAAACTCTGAAATACACTCCCAACTTCACAATCTGCGTAAGAAATTTTCATTTTTCTAAGCTTTCCGCTTCAAAAAGGATACGAGAGCATAGGTGAACATTTCGTTAGAGGAGTCGTTCCATTCAATCCTTGCTCAACATGGCCAACGCTTCTGCGTGCAAGTTGAGGAGAGCACAAGGTCAATCAAGGCGGATATCTATCAACGCAAGAAAAATGTAAATGTAAACACACCGATTGTTATCAGGTGGTTAAAATCTTCGTCCCATCACATGTGTTTTGGCGGATTGGCGTCGGCGATGTTGAATATTGCATAGTATCCTTGTGAGCAGGGGTAGGATAGAATGACTCCTCTGACGAAATTTTCACCTGTGCCGGGGTATCTTTTTTGAAGCTGGAAGCTCGAAAAAACACAAATTTCTTATGTAAATTGTGAAGTAGGTAAGGAGTGCATTTCAGACTTTGCCGATCAGCTCATCGTGATATTTAAGACAATTTCTTTGAGTAATACCCCTTATTTTTGCTCTGGCAAAAGTGTGCAACAGGCCCATATTCTTGAATAAGAGAAGAAAAAAGTGTGTTGGACTTACCAAATCCCTTAGAGGCTCTCTATTAGCTTTCAAAGCACTTGCATAGAGTTCATGAATATCATTGGATTTACTACATTTTTTTCCTACGCATCATTCATTAAATAAAATCTTACTATGAAATTAAAGAGCAGTGTCCAATTTCCTCCTATATAGCAGGGAAAGTGAAGAATGGAGAGTTAAAAAAAAATAACTGCCTCTACTCCTAATTTAATAAATGTGTATACTCTGTCACTGTCTGAAATTACTAAATTGAAAATATGAGAATCATGTCTACATAACCAGCCATCAGCAAAAAGATACACAAAAAAATGAATAGATACATACTCACTTTTACCAGGGCTAAAATGTTCCAGATAATTTCCAAAACTGGACCTTGCATAATGACCTGTTGCAACAGCTCCAACTTTCAATGTATTCATTGCATAAAATAAAAATTTGTTAAATTTAATGTCCCGGTTACATAAGATGTCAGGATTTGGGGTAAATCCACTTTCGTAATCTTTGATTAGCTCACTGAGACAGAAAAATCAAAAGGGTCACATTAAACAACCATTACAACAACACAACCACGGTGATACAACTCGGCACTTTATTTGTAGCCAAGAGATTCTCCAAGAATCGATTATACATGGTCAGAGTCTCCATAATTTTTTCATTATCCAATTTTTTGACGGGTTTGACTTTATCCAGACTCCAAATTTTCCGAATTCCCTGATTTTTTATCAAATTGAAATTCCTTTTTTTCATTATGCTAACTTTTGTTTAACTATTACATAACAAAATATCAAATTCTAGAGATTTAAGTTTTTAAAAAGAGGCCCTCAAAAGTTGTTTGTGCTCTCTGAAATCAATAGTCTAAGCTCAAAACTATGTATCTCAGTTCACAACGTTGCAGACTTCCTATCATACTTCATTCTTTCTTTGGAAAACTAGTTGATGCAATTACTTGGAAACTTTCTTGATTTTTCTTCTCTGTAGGTAGAATATTCTGTATAAATTTCAAGTCATAACTTTAGCTGGTATCTCTTAAAATATAAATAAATTAGGAGCAGAAATTTCGAAACTTTGCAATGGAGATTCGGACTTGAGCCATCAGAATGGCACTGACCTCAGTTGCTCGGCAAACTTAGTGCTTGTAAAATTCTATTGAATTTCCAGGTCATCCAAAATTTGCTAACTTTCCAGGTTTTCCAAACCTTCAGAAACCTTACTCAAATAGAAGTATTTTAGAAACTGACTGGGTGAGAGAATTGTAAATAAAACAAAAACACTTGTAGCCGACAGTACGTCCCTATTGATGGGCAACAGTGGTTTAGTTGTAAAATTTTCTCCAAGGTATTTCCGAATTATTGGAAAATTCATTAGCTACAGAATCTCAAAATCTTTCCTTCTTCCTCATTTGGATAGAACAGAATAGGCTTTATAGTTCTGCTTTACTACACTGTACAATCTTTTGTTGCTATAATGAGCTATCTACCACTAAGGTAAACATTTTTTCATCAAACTCTCACTACTTTAGTACAAGTTGTAGATACTTTTTACATTTGTGACACTAGTAAAAGAAGAATAATGAATTGTCGGAGGAAAATTTAAAATCAGGGTTAAAACTAAGCACAAACCTAAATACATCATTCCAGTAATCTTTCACAAAATTCACTTGATAGAATGGTATGTTCAGCTTGTCACAAACCCATTTGGCATCGTCACATTCTTGATCTGCAGCACATACACCAGTTTCGTCAATATCATCCCAATTTCGCATGAAAACACCAGATAAAGAAAAACCTAAAAAAAAAAAAGGATTAACAAATACTCTTAGACAGCAAAATCACAGTAAACAACCATGATAGTTCTAAATCTTTATACTCAGGGTGCCCATTTTAATTGAACTTTGCAGGGAGATGCTTCCAAAGAGAAGAGGGCCCAAAAGGTCTTATCCTTAAAGATTTTAAAGTCTTCCCTTCCTGAGAGGTCAATTTTGATGCAAAGGTAATGCAGTATATTAATTAAATCAACCTAAGTTCTGGTCTGGGATGCAGAGTATGGGTCCAAAACGTAGATTAGTTTATTTTGTGTTTTCCCCCACCACCTTCACTGATACCTTTTAAATTGTGGGCACCACCTGCAGATTTAAGGAATTTAAGAAGTACACAAATCACCTATTATTGTGCTTTGTTTTATGATTTTTTTCTAAATATTTTTATTTTATCAGAAGTATTTTCTGCGGTTCCAGTGGTTTTTACTCATTTTTCCCTTTGGATAACCCCCTGGCACTCCTGTGGAACCATTTCCATCCATTCAGGGGACCTCCAGTGTCCCAGATGATTTTTTTTAGTGATGCTGGAATCACTATTTTAGCCTAAGAATTTAGATTCAGAACATTATTCAGATGACAATGCATTAAAATTCTGTGCTGATATTTTGACTTAGGTAATGTCTTTGGACTGATAGTTTAAAAAGTTTGAAAGAATGATATTAGCACAGAACTGTAATAAATTGTCACAAAAATATTATACTGGAGCTAAATTTTCATGCTTGGATGGGGAATTTTCAGGTGGGCCTCCTGTGGTGTAGTGGTTGCAGCTTAGCCCGTTGCCTATAAGAATGGAGAGGCCTTAACTACTCGGTTTCGTGGCGTCAAAGTAGTAGAGTAATCACCGTGTTAACCAATCAGAGCTGCCGTCGATGGGCCGAAGTTGCATGAGCGGCGCGTTTGAATCTTAGTGGGGTAACGATTTTCGGTATTTAGTCGTGTTTAGCTTTTATTTCCTCAATTATCAGACAATGTAATTTATGAACTAGGCAGTTTTCTGATGTGAAATTTTATCTTCTTTCCAAAATGTACATAAAAATTTTTGCATCAGATCAACCTCTGAAAAGATATTAGCACAAAAGGAACATGTGTCATGCATTCTCCCATAAGAACACATGCTCAATCGCGGCCGAGTTTCATCTACTAGCGTGATGTCATAGAATCGTCGTTACGGCCTCTCTACTCTCGTAGGCAAGGCTTGGCCCTAGGACCAAGAGGTGCCGGGTTTGATTCCCAACCAGATAACCTAAGTTTGATGGTCACAGGCAATGGTCACCTGGGGCTGGGATACTAAGCGTGGGATCAGCCAATAAGCTATTTGAAACTTGGAAAAAAAGAGAGATGATAAAGTAAAGTAGGTAAAGGTAAAGTAGATATAAGCCTTGATATCTACTTTACAATCAAGTTACGACGCTTCAACACTCTTGGAAACCGCTACAGAGTTGCAACCTCTTTCCATATTTTAGAGAATAATAATTACCTTTCTGCTTTAAAAGAAGGGCAGTAACAGCACTATCAATACCTCCAGATACACCAACAGCAACCGACCGAAAAGGAGCTGCTAGTCTGGTGGTGGTAATTTTGCCAAGCTGGAAAATAAAATATGAAGAGGTAAGATTCACAATTAAATACCTCAATGTCCAATTATGATCAACATATTACATCAATTAAGTAAAAAATCTGCGCAAACATTGCGTTTCATGACCAATAAGTCACTGAGTGCAAGCGGCTGGTAATCTCTGAGTGTAAGTTTGAATAATCTTTACTTAAATACATATGGCCGAATATTCTCCTTATCTTCACTACAAATGACACCTCAATAACACAGAGATCATCCAAAGCGAAAAGAGTGCAGAAAGTTTTGCAGAGAAAGAATTGGCCACAATCTCTGCCTCAATATTGCTCAGTTTTTGAAAAATATCCGTACTCCAATAAAAGATCAATGGTTAATTGTGCCAAAAAAATTCCTACCTCCAGAGCACTTTCCTGTTTTGCCCTCTGATATGCTCTGATCTCTAGCTGAAGCTCCTTAAAAGTTGTTCTTACTTCACAAAAGGATTAAAAAGCCAAAAATTCCTTAGTAAATCAGCGCGCTTCTCTTTTCGGCCCTCTGATCCTATCAACTATGGTTCATGCAAAATTTATATACTCTTTCACAGATTAGGATTACCTCATGCCACATGTGAGCGGGAACTTGCGCATTCAATTATTTTCAACATTCCTGTGAAAACCAGGAAAATTAACAGTTAAGCAACAATTACAAAAATTACTTACAGCCATTGCATTGGGCAGTAAACTTGGACGCCACGAGCTCACGCGGTACTTGCGCGACTGAACGAAACCATTAATTAAAAGTCTGGAGTCAATAAAGTGGAGGTACGAGACAGGACTCTGAAAGTTTTTTCTCACACATCTCACATCACATGCTCACTCCAAAATATTTCGGAAAATCTTGAAATTTTCCACTTCTTACCTTCTCAGCACTTTATCACGTTAGATCACACGGCTTCTTTGAGGTTATGTTTATTGTTTATATATTATTGTTATGACGTCACAAGTATGTACGCGTGAGTGTGTGAGTGAGTAAGGGTGTGTATGTGATGTGTATGGACGGCCGACGGTAATACCGTAATAACAATGTTGATGTTGAAGTAATAGTAAATATATTGAATAGTGGTGTAGCTATCGTTCAAAAAGGTGTTTGCCCCTCTTTTGGCTGTGCTCCCGAAGGATCAAGATGAGGGAATCTTCTGTTATCTGAAAGATGTCAACGAATCTTGTGTTCAACTCTCTCAGGTCTGGACCATTGTAAGTATGGTAAAGCAAGTCCGATTTTGAACAAAAGTGACTGATAACACTGATAGTTCATGAAAAAACTTTGGGCAACATTTCTCGATAACAGTACTTTGAATTGAAGCATCCTTATGACAGGAGATTGCGTGTTGCTTTCATTTAAAAGTACAGCATGGCAAACAAATAATCCGATGCTTTCACTCAAGCTCTCTTGCACCATTTTCAATTCTGCATCTCCATCCTACTTTTTCATTGTCAGGAGCATTACATGCACCTAAACACTTATGGCTTTATTCAAGAATCCATAAGTAATTTTTTTTTCTTTCTTTCTTTCTAGCGATAAAAAACCCTGAAAGAATGTAACTCAACTCAATGTAACCTCCAACCAATGAGGTCCTGAGAGAGGGAGCGTAATGAATGAAACCCTATTCCTTACACGGAGGGTCTACTCCTTGTTCTTGCATGAGATAATTTCAATATCTTCGCCTCAAACTCAGGGACAGTTGTACCCATCACACTAGCACCGTACAGTGGTAGCATAGAATAATTGGGCTAGGTTCACTTCGATGTTTGATGACAATTGTATTTATGATTTTCGATCGCATTGAAGTAGTCAACATTCTGGATTTGCCTAGTTACTTTGCTCTGCTGAGGTGCAGAAAGATCTTTGCCTTCTTATTTTTGAGGCCACTTTACTTAGTTGCATGGCTGTCTACATAACACTAAGTACTTTCTCTTCACATTCTATGAGACATCTTTTGCACAGCTGTCAACATTAGACTGTGCCGCTCACTATTTTCTACAAGAGCCAGTAACACAGTTGCTTTGGCAAAGCGTAATGCGTGCTTAGCAGTTTCTGTCTCAAAAAATAACTTGTTCAATTGTTTTCTTGGAAAATAATGGCATTCTTACGAAGAAATAACACTAACATTTAAAAGGAAAAAATGCCTTCTGCCATGAATATTTTTTGTTGTTTTTGAACAGAAAAATTCTCTTGTTCAACCTGAACTCTGATAAAGTGAACTCTGACAAAATCGAATGCTCAATTTTCCTCTGATGCATGCTGACCATCTTATTTCATAGGGAATGATCTAGAACAAGACCAATCTACACAGGTCAGTTATTTCGCATCTTTTTGAAATCCACTCCCCCGCCCGGCCGTAACTCAGTGGCAGCCAATCTGATGTCACACTGGCTGCTCCCATATGAAATATATTGCAGGCAGCCAATCATACGTCATAGCGCAGTAGAGTTCCAAAACTCGTCGTCGGGAATGACTGACCTGTGTAAATTGATCTTGATCTAGAATAGGCAAGTGTTTTCTCATAGATTGTGTATAGTGCACCTCTGAGTTAATGGTCCAAATCGATGAGTGTTTTATTAGTCTTCCTCAGTTATCAGCCCTTGTTGGTAAAAGAGATTCTTCCTTCAAGTAAAGCAATATTTTACCAAGTTCCTTTTTTCTTATTTCCTCAGGAAAATTTGAATGCAATGTGACTGACAACAAGTCTTGCAGCCAGAAAATGACAGACAAGGAATATGACCCTGAGTCTTTTCGTGTTGAACCTACATTTTCACCTGACATCAACAGAGATGGAGGTCAATATGAAGAACTTGACTTGGGATTTGCAACTTTATCTGCCATCAAAACGGAACCGCCCTCAGACATAGGACAGAACTCAGAGCCTGTGGTAATTAATTTGTCCCATTACTCAATGTATTTTTATTTGTTATTTATCTATTTATTCATTTATTTATCTATTTAAGAATTTACATTCATGGTTTTCATACTACAGTAAATCAACCCCCAAAAGCCAAAGCTTGTGTGGGGGAGTTGCATGCTTACAGTATAAAACAAAACTAACAAAGGTAGTAACTACCACTGAACATAAATAACAATATAAATCTACATTATTTAAAAACAATTATTTGTTGTTGAACTACATATTTTGTAACACAGAATTACCATCTTCGGCCCACCTCCAAAGAGCCCGAAAAAACAATATTTAGTTTTAAAAAAACAGTCCAACTTGATTGGCTAGTCCTGCTAATTAATTTTGATTTCTTTTATAATATTTAGTACTAATTAATTTATGTCTTATCCTTTAAATTACCTTTCCATACTCTATCCAAATCAACACCTCCACACAGCATTGAGCTCTACTGTCCCTGTATCCAACTTTTAAAAACTCGTTTTTATATTAATCTAATATCCGTTGTATAATTTTGTCCGTAAAACATTCAATTTAAAGAGAGGCAGGCAGACTGGTTCACCAAGAATTGGAGGGAAAGCAGTGTCATTAACTTTCAAGAAACGCCCCTGGCAATTCTCGGTTGCAGTGTATCAGAATCTCTACCGCTAATTTGGAATTCAGAGAGGAAATTATTGACTGAATTTTTTGAAATTGTACATGCTGAACAATGTAGAATTATAAAGACTATTCTGTAAAAGTTTCAGCAAATTACACATATTTGCCTTGATCTTGATGGATGAAACGTAAGCAGAGATTTGCAGACACCGCAACTGAGAAGTGCCCTCTCTTCATGTATCACTTTAATATTTTGGAAAGCATTCTAATTAGACTACATTTTGCAATGAGGACTTCTATTTTTGGCTCATTTCAGAAACAGCTCATAGGTATGCCATTAGTTTCCTAATACAGATACGTATTTTTAGCCAATATTGCAAAATGTAGTCCAATTGATATCTTAGAGTCTTGCATTTAGGAAAAACAAGAAGATCAATGAAAGAAGATGCATAACCAGGTGAATCGTGCAAGATAGCGATTTTTTGCATTTTTTTCATAGCACTTTGATACTGAGTCCTAGTCAGTGCCCTCCAGGTTTGTAGTGAATTTTTTTTCGAAAATTCAAACCTCTACATACATACATTTCGCTGAGCCTAGTTTATTTTTGCATTTCTCTTAATTCAAAAGAAAAAAAAGTCTGAGAAAGTTAGAAAGACAGAAAGTCCAAGGCTCACAGAAAACTTAGAAAGTCAGGGAGAAGAGCAAGAACATTTTGCTAGACACTCTGCAATTTTTTTTTTTTTTTTTTTTTTTTTTTTTTCTGTCAATTGTACAACTTGAGTTTGACTAAGATCACTGGAGTCTATTTTGTCTTCTCTTCACAGAAAATTTATTGAGCCTGAAGTCTATTGAAAGTCATAAGTAATAAAAGAAGTAAAAATTGAAGAAGCTAGCGGTACAATAGCAATTGCGTTATGTTGTAATGGCTCTTAAGTTGCAAGGTTCCCGACACAATATTCCAGTTTTCTACTTTTCAGTATCCCCTAATTATATTAAAAATAAAAATGAAGAGACCAGTTGCAGCACCTGCCATCAATTGATTGCTATGCTTATATTTTAAAGCTAACGGATAGGAGTAAGGAAAGGAGCAGGACCCTAAGGGGGTTTGGGGCATTGAGAATTTTACAAAGATAAGGTAGTGATTTAGGCTAGTACAGTGATCTAACCACCAAGGAATAACGTGAATGTGTAATCGAAAAACATGAATTTAAAATTGAAAAATGTGAATGTGAAATGGAATAACATGAATGTGAAATCAAATAACATCAATGTAAAATGAGCTGTTCGGCATCCAAGAATTATTTTATTTTTGTTTAGGATGATTCTGAAAACTTTTTTGGAAGCTGGGAAGTGATTAAACAAGAACCATATTCCCCTGAGGAGACTGTCCAGTTGGCAGAAAATTTTTTACTGGTAAGTATTAGGATTTAAATACGTTTGGTCTATTTAGAGATGAAGTGAGCACCGGATTATCCAAACCAATGTGACAGTTGGGTGGTTCAGATAATCTAGAAATTGCTCAAGACAGCATCAAACTTCATGATTTTAATGAAAAGTCAATGTAATTGCTTTAAAAAGTGCTAATGTCCACTGAACTTTTGTTTAATTCACATATGTACAACATTTAGATGGCTTTTGAAAGTGCATGTTACTAACACTTCAAGAATAAAAATTTGAAGAAGGGTATTCAGGGTAACTTTCTGAAAGACCTGAGAGTGAAAATTAGATTGGTTGGTCCGAGTCCAGATACTGTGGTGTTTACGGTATTCTGGAAAAAAAGCATGTAACTACAGTTTGAATTTTATGGTAAATAGTTTTTTTTTGTCAGCCAAATCAGGGCACCATCAATTTTTATTTTTTGACTTACCAAGCAAAAAAATGACTTTTTTTGCCATTTTGATAGCAAAGGTATAGAAACCAATTTTTGTGGGTATGTATTTTTAAGGTGTAAATAGGGTAAAAATTTTCAGCCACAGTCTACTTTTTCAAGTTTTGCATCTCCTGACAAGGACTTGACGGTAAAATTTCCTTTAACTACAGTCAGTTGAATTTTCATTGCCTCCTTTTAGCAGTTTGTTTTAGTCAAAACCATTGGAGATGAGCTCTTGGCTGCACCTCTTAGGTTTGTTTCATTATTGGATCAGGGAAGTCTGTCTCCTTAAACTACTAAGATTTCTCAATTTTTAGGGGTTTGGAGAATTTAAGATAGGACATTACACTGATCTATACGAAAGTACTGAAAGTCTGTAGGATATTCATGCAAGTATTTTATTCTCTCCCCTACATTTTCCTCATGTATACTGGAGTGGAAATAATGACTGTTGCATTTTTTAACACTCTTGCTGACCCAACCAAAAAAAAAGTAGAATGGAGTAGAGCCAACATAAGTATCGTCAGAAAACAGGATAAATGAATGAAGGAGGAGGAATATTTATAGGAGAAAGAGGAAAAGAGTGAGGACTATTGGAACGGATTTAACAAGAATCAACTTAGATATCTTTATTTCATGTTTTCTAATTTTCCCTCATGTTTTATGTACTTATCTTACTCTATAGTATAAAATCATGAGGGTATTGTGTCACGCTAAACATGTCACAAACCGGTTTCTCCACCACTCCCCGCTCCCCTCCCGTCGCGCACGCTCACATGCTTCCCGCCGTCTCCAAACCGCGGGTTTTCCCTAACTCTTAATGATCTTAACGATCTCACAATATCTGCACATTAGATGCGCGAAGCACCTCTGGGGGATTGTGCCGCGGAGTGACCAGGGGGCGCAGCCCCCTAATGTTTTTTTAAATGGAGAACTGAATTAATTAACGTTTTGAAACTGGAAAATTTCTCGTATATTATGAAGAGTATACTCACAAAATTTCACGCTTTTCAATGTTAAATACACCTTTTTCAGGAATTAATGAAACTTGCTGCATTTTTTTCTTTTCCAAAGTTTATCTTGAATTCTTAAAACATTGTAATGAATTCTGGTACCAGTTTATCATAAGAAAGAACAAATTGTTTCTCATTAGTGTCTTAAGTGTCTTCAATAGTATAAAACTCCAGACGTCACACTTCCTAAGGAAAATGTAGGCATCTAAATGGAGTTTATTTGATCAGAATGGTCAAGTGGGACCTACTTTACCTCTTAGGAGATAATTTTGTAGTAAAAATAAAATAGTATTAAGAACTGAATGAGTACTCAGTGTTACACAATTATTTTTATTACACTTTAATTGTTACTTCTTACGTCTTACTTCTTTTTGTCACAGAGCCCAGATTCTATAAACAAAGAACAAACTCCTTTTGCAAAGAGGTCAGACTTACCCATTGATGGCGAAGCAGACACACCTATCTGGCCCAACAGCTGTCTATCAGGAAAATCATCAGAGGATGACGAATATCGAGTGTATAATGAGATTGTCAGATCTTTTCCAACAACTTCTTGTAAGAAATCCACCCAATTTAAATCAAATCCTGTCATTTCCTGCAACTTTTCACTGCCAGAAACATCCAACAATTATTTTTTCTTTGAAAGCAGTGTAAGCAATGTAGGAAATAGGTTCACAGGTGACTCAGATGAACTTTCAGCAGATTTTCTCACCAACTTCAACGAACAAGTCATTTTAAGTTCAGTAGAAAATAAGTCTGTTAGGAGTGTCGCGAGTTTGCAGGGTGCCAAGTCCTATCTCCATAGGTGGAAGAATGGAAGGAAAAGCCGGAAACTAAGAGGACATGTTTGGTCTAAAAATAAGAAGCACGCAAAAAAAAATAAAAGTTTGCTTCATCGACATACAATCTTGGAAACTTCCTCCCTATCCCACCAAGCGCACTCTTCTGCTCAAAAGTATCTTCAGACAGACTCCAATGAACCTCATGAAGAAATCCCCAGAGAATTTTTATCAAGTTTACAGCTTCAGAGTCGGTCAGATTCATCAAGGTCTAGTGTCAAGCAACCTATGTTACCCTCCAGGGAGTTGGATCAGATGCCAGAAGTAATTTTAAACAACGAAATCAACACTCCTGAAGATCTCAGTTTTCAATCTTTTGATTCAGAATCCTTCCTCTCCAGTCTGAAAACTCACAACCATTTTCTTTTGAAGGAAGGCAATGAACGGAATAAATGTTTGAGATGTGGTCTGAATTTTCACTTGAAGCCAAGGTTATTGTCTAAAGACTTTCAAAATTCCAGTAGTCATTACTTCCAATGTTTCTTTTGCTGTGCTTCTTACTCTAAAGCATGTAAGTCAGGCTTTAAGTCGCACTTAGGTGCTCATATTTTGTCCTTTTTCTTTAAGTGCTGCAACAGAGAACTGGGGTTTAAAATCAATTTTGATTATGACGTGCAAGCCATCATAAAAAAATATGGTACCAAGTCAAAAAACTCTGCTTCAATTGCTAAAATTCCTCCCACTGGCTTAGATCAAAGAAATCGTTTGAATAGAGAAAATGCTTGCCATCGGAATTATGATTTGGCTCAAACTGTGCTCTCGGATGGAGAGCTCTCAGTTGAAAGTGATTTGGATTCTTGTGAAGATCAGACAGAGCCTCAAGATAATTCCGGCATCATATCACAGCATGTTCCTGAAATTAGTGATACTTTTACTGTAAAAACTTGGGAGTCAGATGCAGAGCTTTTGAAAGATTCTTCAGCGACGAATCATCACCAAAAAAGTAGCACTGAGCCAGTAGGGGCCAGTGAGTATCTCAAAGTTCCAGAAACATCAAAAAGTAATTTAGCGAGTATTGAAGAAAAGTTTACTTTGGTTTCCGACCTGAAACCTCGCTTATTTACGAAGATAGACCTTAATTCAGGTGTTTGCAGTCAACGGCCAGTGAGCAATAGAAGTATCCTGACCTGTCTCTCAGAAGAAGATATGAAAGAGCACTGTCAGCGTGTAAAAAATGGTTGTGCAAGGCTGCCTAGAATTGTTCTTACTCCTGTCACAGAAGATTCCATCAAAATGTATAACTCATCCTTACGCATGAAACGGCGAATCAGAAACAAAGAGGTCATGGATGCTGAAACCTGGAATGAAAGAATGAGTGAAAAATTAAAAAGAGTTTGCCTTGAGTCCCAAAGTTCCCTCCAGGAGTGTAAGAAGTGTCATAACAATTTTGTGAAACATGCCAAAGTTGATTTGTTACTTGAAATGGGAGAGTTATCTCCATGCGGTAAGTGTTTCACGAGTTTCCATTTTAAGCATCGATTTGAAAAGCATGTAATGGCCTCGCATCCATTCGCTGGACCATTTGCCTGCTACCTTTGTAAGCTTAAATGCCAGACATGGGATCAATTCGTATATCATATGAAGCTCCACGATTTAAATAGGCACCTGTGCCAGGATTGCTCCATCTCTGTGCACCAGAATGTAGCCTACTCTCATGAATTGTTAATTCAACGAGCTCTGGAGAGCAACATCGATTTTAAAAGTAACTTCCGAGAGTGGTCTGTGAAGCGGTCCATACGGCCAGATAACCTCAATGAGAACTTGCCCTCGCTGGATGTCCTAAACAAGATCATCGGTATTGAGTCACAAGATAGTCCATCTGATTTACCCGCAGCATGCATTGAATCAAGAGCATTGTCAATTATGGCTCCAGATTTGGAGGGAAAAGTCACCGATTCGAACATTGCTCTCGTGCAAAAGGTTTCTCCGAGTGTAGGAAGAAACAGGAAGTTTAAAAAGCGCCGCCGTAAATTCTGCAAGTTACCTGTTGACCTTTCGTCACTTAGCACCATTGGCGTTTTCTTTAATCACGATACTCAAACAATAGTTGGAGAGTGTTTGAAGCCAACTACAGATCTGGCCCCAGTTTCCCCAGTTTTGGAGACAGCCTCAACTGTTTTTGATCCTCTAAATGGAAGTCTTGATGATTCGCTCTCCACTCAAATCGAAGGAAGTATTACAACCCTGGCCAAACATTTCAGTAAGAATCAGAAAGATTTTGACATATTTGAAATTTATTCCTCACTGGACACAAACAAATATAGTCCCAAGAGAAAGTCCAAATCAGTCGGGCAAAATAAAGGAAAAGCTTCCTGTGTGACCATTGTACGCACTTCTCCCAAAGCATCATCTGACTGTTTAAATGAGATAGAGCGACCTTCATCCCCTATTTTTTATTATGAAGATGAAAATGACGAAACCATCTGCTCATTGCAGAATAGTTTGAAACAGTGCAAGGAAATTCTAGACAAAGATGTTTTTGAACAGAGTGAAATCCTGCCGAGTTGTAACTTTAAATCAAGTTTCTTGCAAGATGATCTGCTGAAAAATGAGGAATCTGCAAAGCAATTGACCTCAAAACAACATAACTCTAATTTACATTCACAAGACCAACCTTTAGCAGTTGGTGTCTCAGAGGAACTGGGTGTACTCCCGAGTGATGAACTTTGTTTGTCAAACCATCTAGAGTTCTGTGGACCGTCCAACACGAGATCAACAACTTTATCTGCAGAAAGTCCCACCATTCACAAGAGCGCCTTTAACAGTGGTTCTAGTAAAGAGCTACTTAATTATAAGGGCTCATCCAACCCATTATCATCGTGTCACATTGAGGTCATTGGCATCCATTTCATTCAAGAAACAGAAAACAGCACAGGTGATTTTGTAGACCAATCTTCCGCTGACAGAGAAAACGAATGTCGTAAAGATCAAAATGAAATAAAAGTTAGCAAGCTAACTTTTGGCTCTGTTGATTCAATGAAATTAGCAAGGCCTTCATCCATTGTTTGTCCTCACCCTAATAAAGTCTTTAAAATACCTTCATCTGAATGCTGCACCCAAGTATCCAATTCAGCTGTCAAATTTGATATGCCATCAAAAAGTAAGGAATCAGATTTATCGTCAGTCGCTTCTAGTGCAGTAATGAACGCTCCAACTCCTGTAGAAATGGACAGGACAGCCTTGTCTGATACACAAAGCCTCCTTGCAGATTTGTGTGAAAGGGTTGAGATGGAATCCGATCCAATTAGCAATGTTAAAATGCAATCAAGCAATGAAGAAACTGAGACACTATCAGTTACCTCTGGTGCAGCAGTCCGTGAGTCAGCAGTTGAATCTGTCGTAGACACAGACAGAATAGCCTTGTATGATACTCAAAGTCTCCTTGTAGAAATGTGTGATAGAGTTGAGATGGACTTGAATTCAACCAGCAATTTTGAGATACTATCAAGTAAAGGAGAAATTGAGACCCTATCAGTCATCTCCAGTGCAGTAATGAACATGCCAACTATTGAGTCTGCTGTAGCAATGGACAGGATTACCCTGTTTGATGCACAAAGCCTTCTTGCAGAAATGTGTGATAGAGTTGAGATGAACTCTGATTTAAGTAGTGATATTGAGATTCAATCAAAAATTCAAGAAACAAAAGCACAGTCAGTTGTCACTGGTGCAGCAGTTAATACTCTAATTGTTGAGTCTCCTGATGAAATTGACAAGACAACTCAGTGTGATACTCAAAGTCTTCTTGTTGAAATGTGCGATAGAGTTGAGATGGACTTGGATTCAACGAGTAATTTTGAGATACTATCAAGTAAAGGAGAAATAGAGACCCTATCAGTCATCTCCAGTGCAGTAATGAACATGCCGACTATTGAGTCTGCTGTAGAAATGGACAGGATAACCCTGTGTGATGCACAAAATCTCCTTGCAGAAATGTGTGAAAGAGTTGAGATGAACTTTGATTTAAGTAGTGATATTGAGATTCCATCAAAAATTCAAGAAACGAAGGCACAGTCAGTTGTCACTGGTACAGCAGTTAATACTCTAATTGTTGAGTCTCCTGATGAAATTGACAAGACAGCTCAGTGTGATACACAAAGCCGCCTTGCAGAAATGTGTGAAAAAATTGGGATGGGCTGTGAGTTGGAAAGTCAATTTACTTATAAAAATCATTCTCACATTGGTGTTTTACCAAGAAACTCTAATATTCAACCTAATTTAGATGTTTTAAACATGGCTGAAACTCATACCTGTGCAAATAGTTCTACCGCAACAGTTATGCAGTATCATCCAAGTGAAAGCCCAATGGATCAGAACTCAATACCTTTAGATTTATCCAAACCCTATGATGCAGGACTTGGTTCTGAGTCACGTTCGGTCAGTAGGAGCAGTTTAGGTTTGTCATCAAAAAATCCACCTCGAAATGAGCCAGTTATCAATAGGATATCTCCTTTGTTAGACAGACGCATGCGCTTTCCATTAAATTTGACCAAATCGGCACCCTCACAAGCCAGTATTTTATCTGAATCAATGTCTGACAACATGGAAGATTCTAGTTCAGACGATGAGGAAACTGTAATAGCAAGTAATGTATCTGGTGCATCAGCAGAAGTTTTTGAAGCAGTAGAGTCTTTACTTTCAGAGGTAGAGCAAGATATTCCCAGTTTTTCTTCAACTTTTAATGAATCAAAGAACATGAAAGCATGGAAAGACAGGTCACGTGAAGCTTCTCCCACCATCGGGTTCCAAAGTTTTGACTATTCTGATGGGTGTTCTTACATTGCAGATTCTAGTTCAGATGACGAGGAAACTGTAACTGCAAGTAATGCATCTAGTGCATCAGCAGAAGTTTTTGAAGCAGTAGAGTCGTTACTTTCGGAGGTAGAGCAAGATGCTCCTAGTTTTTCGTCAACACATAATGGAAGGGAGAACATAAAAACATGGAAAAACAAGTCAGGTGAAGCCTCTCCTACCATTGGGTTCGAAAGTTTTGACCATTCTTACAGCAAGATTGATTCGATATTGATAAATATGGAGGGTAAAACCAAGAAGCAATGGAGCCAATCAAGGAACTTGCCAACGAAACGGGCTCTGAAACGTTTGCATGGATCAGAGCCAGTGTCAAGTACAGGATCTGACACCGACTCCAGTTACAGCTTACGGCTCTCAGCGCATCCTTCCAGGGTATTTTCCTCATTAAGGAAGTCAGTAAAAAAGCGGCGTTTTTTGGGAAAACAAAAAGACAATAAACAAAGTTGTAATTCACCCAACCTTGGAAATGAAGAAATTCCTGTAGAAGACGCAAAGAAAAACCAAAGGGGTAGGAAGCGGAAGAAAGGCTGGAATCCTGAAAGGGCCCAACGACAAGCTGTGATCTGCCGGCAACAAGGCAGAGGACCCAATGGCAGGTTTTTAACAAAGACTCAAAAGTCTGACAAAAAGTCTAAACAGAGACCATCTCATGTCCTTGACCATTCTTACAGTACACTCGAATCATTTTCAAGCCTCAGAAGTCAGAACTCTTCTAATGGAGACACAACAAGTCTGAGTGATTACAATTTGGATAAATCTGAGTGTGAGTCAACAACAGATCACCCAAGAAGTAAGATAGGTGGATCTGACACATACAGAAGAGGTTTTAAAGTCCGCAAAAAAAAAGTTAGCTGTTCCTTAAAACCAACATCCCAATCATTGTTAAAACCTAACCAGTTTCATGGTCCCAGTGATGAGTTTTTCGCCGGTGGAGTAAAAAATCATGCTACGGAAGCTGAAGTCAAAATTTCAGAGGGACCCAAGAAAAGAAGAAAACGAAAAATATACACTGCCGATGTACAAAGAGCCCTACGATCAAGATATACCTCTCAATCTAGTTCTGATTACCCTAAGTGTCAATCAGAAAACTCAGCTGAAAAGCCTACTGTTCTGAAAAATCAAACTTTCCTCAAAAATTCCTCAACTGATCAAGAGAGTCAGAAACATATCGGAGTTGCCATTATGCAGGTGCCTGGAAGTAACAAAGAGCCTGTTGAAATTAGTGCTGTTCCAATATTAATTAATTCCTCAGAATCTTCTCAGGTGTCATCCCAACTGAGTCACCAAGCAAAGCGCAAAAAGCGTCGGCGACTTGCCAGAAGATTCTGTCATCGAACATTGAGTAGCAAGTACCGATACTCTAAGTTGCAAAATATTACTCCACAGTCAGCTGAAAGATCAGTTATTGGTGATTTGTCAACAAACAAAGGAGAATCAATCGAAGAAAATTTGACCATAGGTAAAAAAAGAGCGAAATCTCATAATAAGAATGATATGGTCAAAAATTACTCTTCCAAAAAAGTCTTGATGGATGATCTTGGTAGTAACAGACTTATCAACAAAGGAGAAGATAATATTGGCAGAGGTAATGCTCTTAAAGTAGAATCCACAAAACATCTTGATAATACATGCACTGCAAAGACTTTTCAAAAACGACAAAAGCAAAGTTCGGAGAAACGTTTATGCAAAGGGCGCCAAAGGGAAGCAACTACTTCTATCAAGAATTCCCCATTGCCCGATAACAATGTCCTTAGTATGTCCACCGAGAGCAAAAACATTGAAAATTCTAGCTCACCAACGAAAAAACGTAAAAAACGAAACTCAAGAAAGCCCTTTACTGTTCGGAAGAGAAGGACAAATGTTGGCAATAATCTTATAACTTCCAACAGTGCATCCAAAGTAAAAAATGAAAATACACTTGAGCCGTCTGAAAATGGTCGTCCACTCCTTGCAACAAAATTGCAGTCTGCAAGAATAAAATGTACCGGTAAACGGCGCCTTCAAAAGCTCGGTCGATCCCATCAGAGATCAATGAAATCAAACACCAAAACCGACATCAATCAAGACCTCAATAATGTACTCGCTGAATCTGTAGAAATTTTGACAGAAGTTCTACAATCGAGCACTTCCATTGACCATCAGATGGAAACAAACTTTTCATTTGATGTTCCTTCTCAAGACAATGCCCAAGAAGACACGGTTGAGACAAATCCAAATGAAGAAAGTCGTTTTCTTACCACAGATTGTCACTCTGACTTAGTATCATCTGTTGATAATAATAACTTAAGCAGTAAATCATTAAATGATGCAGCAGGTGGTACAACTGAATCAAAGTTGACTGAAACAGTTGCCCAGCGTTCATCCCACCGTAGGAACCGGGGCAATCGATTAACAGAGATCTGCCTGATGATTCGTGTCCCTGGCTTACCTCGAAAACCTAAGCCTGGCTTTGTTGTATCGAAAGCAAAAACAGTCAATCTTCAAAGTGGTAAAATTACGAAGACAGAGAGAAGGAACGTGAAATCTTCTAGAGATCTCAAATCCAAAGCCTCATGCGCAAAAGGCCGCAAAGCAAAGAAGCAGTTCCAAATTCGGCAGCAAAATATGCGCAGTAAACAGCTGAACTCAGTCAAAATCACCACCAGAACTGCTCAAGGGGCATGTCACCCCAACTCAAAGAATGATGAGAAAAATTTAGCCACACCAAAGCCATTACCAGCAACAACAGAACAGCAAGAATCAAAAGAGCAGAAAAGAAAATATCCAACCAAGCCACGAAAAGGATGTTCTCGTACTTTTTCTGCACGTCATGTCCTGTTCAAAAGACGATGTCTCACTGAATTGCTGGAGACAGTAAATTACATAAATGTAAATCAGCTAGATTCCAGTCAAATTAACTCTGGAGTCAAGATTAATTCTGACAACAGACCAAAGCCCCCTAAGCTTATGAAACGTAGAAAACACAAGAAATCATCATCCTCCAAGTCAGCAGAAAGGAAAGGAAAAGAAAGAAAAAACTCCTCTCTTAGAACTTCATCGAAGCTCTACAAAGTAAAAAAATTACCATCAGATCATTCATCAACCGATCTTGATACCTGCGGGTCTTCTCTCAATTGTGCTCCAGCGGAAGACACCAAAGATAGTCTTAGTCCTTGTGAAGCAGAAAGGAATCAAGCTTTGAAATTATTCTTCTCTGTTAACCTCCCAACTCTCAAACCGGCTTTTTCAGAAGAAAACAAACATTGTTCAGAAAGTGGTGCAATTTTTTCTTCTCCTTGCAGCAGCTCTAACACCTTGAAGAAGCTAGAATTTGCTGAATCTCAAGCCGCAGAGAAAATATCAGAGCTTTCGGAATCATTAGGTGTTGATAATAATTCAATTAAATCGACAAACATTTCAGTTGTAACTAGTAAGCCTTCCAATGAGGATAACGATCGCAATAATGAGCCTTCCACAGAAATACCTCATGTTGTTAGCACAGGGAGCCCCTCTCCTGTCTTGAGTGATCTTGAATCGGAGCATAATAACTTGAGTCATGATACATCATCTGACTCTGGAAGTAGAAATCAAGGTTTTGAATCAAGTAGTCCATCCATCACTCATACCTCAATTCAAAAAGAATTTTGTGTGGAGGACAAGGATAAAATTTCAGAGCACACAGCCAAAAAAATTAATCTGGACAGTACTGAAGAACCCAACAAATCAATGGACTGCACTGTGTCTTCTGGGCCAAAAATGGCCAAAATATCTCCTTCTTTCAGACAAAAACCCAATGAGTGTCAATTTCAAGTGGCTCCAGCCGTTGAACATGAAAGAAGAATGAACTTGCCTCAATCTCAAGCCATGAACATTAATCCATGGGGCTCTGCCTCTGGTCCTGATAGTAGGATGTACTACCCTCATCAGTCAGAGATAATGCCCTCATATCAGCATTTTGACCCTTGTTTTGAGTCCAACTCCAGAGGAGTTTGGACTCCTCCATACACAAATAGAGATCACTGTCAAGAGATGTTTCACAATTATCACAGAAACAATCCCTGTAGTACAATGAACTACTATGCGTCTGCAGGTGCACAAAGCGCACTCCAATCTGCAGCTTCAAGACCAAATTTCTGCAATTTTCCACAATATACTGACAGCCACTCCACAAGTGTTCCCATCAGTCTTCATAATCAGAATGTTTCGTCTCATGAACACACCCAACAATTTTATCCTAATTTTTACTCCAGTATGTCTAATACAACCGCAAATCCCATTAACTATCAAACCAGCAATTTTTACTCCCCTCAGATTTCAGCCACTTTTTCTCCGAACTCTCAAGTTCTTTCAAGACTTGATAGCAATTACAGTCAAGTTGGTCCTTCAGTCAACCAAAGTCCCTCTGATTTAGGAAATCATACTTCATCACAAAATTATACCTGTAGCGAGCCTATCCCTCATTCCTTCACCAACAGCAATCAAGAGTCTACTCCCTCCAATATGAATGGACCTGTGTACATGACTTTGTAATTTAGGAAATGTTAGTCTCATTTCAGGAATTTTGGTGTTGTCTCTCTTGCAAGATGTATTAAAACAATTGCCTTGAAAAATCCCTCCCCCCTCTCCTACATCCCATTTAAAAATTTAATTCAGTTCACCGGCTGATCTATTCATGTTTGAGATGATTTCTGAGGAATGAGATGGAAATTCTGTGTAAAATCACTCATTCCTTTTTGGTCCGAAGAAGAAATTATTGTTTATTTTGTGCAAATAATATTTGATTTTGTAAAATTCCTAATGCTTACACCAGAGGCAAATTGGTATTCTATTTGCATACCAGCAGCTATGAGTTCTCGTGTGTAAAGCATAAATTTTCTGTGATTTTTTTAGTGTATTAGTTAGTTAGTTATTTGATACGTTTGTAAACTCTGTCTGTGTATAATGGAAGGTTGATGTTAAATGCCAAAATTTTAAGCTTTCAGTGCTGACAATCTCAGTGCCTGCAAATCTTCTTTTTTTTGTGCTTGAAAGTTGAATTATGACAAAATCAGTAGCCCTGCCATTTTTGCAAAATTTCTCAATTGACCAGATGGTCCACTTAAAAGTTTCAGGGATGCATCAGAATGTCATCGCCTAATAAATGGCTCATATATTGTTCATAGCTCATTCTCAATTCACATGATAAGTTTTTAATCATAAAAAAGCTTACCATTAGATAATCTTTTAGTTTCAGTATCAAATTTTCATAATTTCTTGTTAATTCATGGTTACAAATGTCGTCTTTTAAAAGTCTGAAAATATTATAACATTTTTAGGTAATGAGTTTTACCTACCTCTCTTTGTTGATATAATTGTGATTTTGACCAAACTGGTAGATTTCTAAAAATATCATACATCGCATTCTAATATTTTTTTAAAGATTCTCCATCAGTCAACTCCTCATTCCTTGTAAAAAAGTTCTCTCATTAGATTCCAACCATCCATTTTGTACAGTTTGTCAGTTTGTTTTTTGTTTTGTAATATTTATTTATCTGTTCATTTTTTTTTTGTATAGTGTTAATAATTGTAAATATGTTGGAAACAGTGGACTGTAATTACCTTTTACCTCTTATATTGGTTAATAGGAAGAAATTTTGCTCCAAAATCTTCAATTTTTCAATTTTATACTCCTCTCATGAATGTTGTCTTTGTTCACGTAAAACTATTTGCTGAGACATAAGTATTATATATGTGTGGTCACAAAATCAGAATCAAGTTTCTCTCAATTTTTTATACTACCTAACAGGTATACGGTCTCTGAATTTTGTAAAGTCTATTTTGAAGAATTTTATTCATGAGGAAAAGTTTCATTCCACCATCTTTGTCATGATCTTCATTTTTTATAGCAAACACCCATTCGAAAGGGAACAGTGTAACTGAAGAAGTAAAAAAATTCATAACAGACTCAATGTTTCTTTCGCTCTTCCCGGTACACGTAACATTATGTAATTTTGTTTTTCTATTCCATTCTTGAAGGAATATGAAATATTTTTCAAACTGAAAATCGTTTTTCACTCTTTCAGTGTTTTTATCTCAGTACGGTGTGACCAAAATTCACATTTAATATTGTTTTAGAGAAAATGTTGGTGTCTGGTTTGTATGTAAAATTTTTTGATCAGGCATACTTATACACAAGTGCCCTGAAATACCACCAGTTAGTGTTTTCGTCTCAGAAGTAAGCTTGCCATTCAGCTGGTCATTTTTTGATTTAAAACGTATTTGTTATATTTTTTAAGATACTCTGTTTTTTCAACTGTTGGTAAATTTGAAACGTTTCTTTAGAGGTAGTAATAAGCCTGGTGGTTTTTGATGATGATCCATTCTAATCCAGCCTTTCAAGTCGTCTCATTAATTTGTAATTTGCTACAGCATTTTCTATGTTGTTCCTCTCTAAAAATACGGTTCATCCGTCAGATAGGCAAATAAAAAACCCTGGGCTTCTGACGTTTCTGCTGCAAGAAGTCTCACACCAAAAAAAAATTAATCAGAGTTGGATGAGAGTATCCTGCTTTTAAAATTCGCAGATGAAGTCGAGAAAACAGGAATATAGCCTGACTAAAAGACTGAAGAGAGGTAATTTTTCTCAGAGAAAGTTTTTCAAAATATGGATCCCTTACATCTAGGGGCCAAATGTTTAGGCATTTTCATGCGTCTAAAATGTCCCTCTAATCAGTTACCTCCACACTATTTTAAGCACTATGCCATTCTTTTTTTTTTGTTAATTAGCTGAAATGTGGTTTTTATTTACATTCAAAGAAATGAACTCTCAAAAGGAACCAAAATTAGTTTGGTTGCTGACCAAACTCCAAACTGTGCTGATGTCTGAAACATTCCCTTCCAGAAACGTTTTCTTCTCTCCTTCCATCTCAGACTTGATTTGTAATCAATTTAGGCCTTTAAAAAAATCTGACTTCTAAAATTATTTTAGTAACAATTCTCCAGCCCCAAGTAGCAAGAGGAAATATTTTCTTCTGTCTCTCTGTTTACTTAGAAATAACTTTCTGCCGTTCATAAGCTTTTTTCTCAGGGAAGTAGCCGTGTATCATATTTTGTAATGTACAATTCCACCCTTGAGACTTGTGCTGTCACGGTTATTGATCTTTCTAATAAAAGCCAATTTTTTCAAAAAGAATTCTCTTGTCTTATTGGACATTTTTAAGTACCTAGTTTGATGTTTACCCCAATATTTAGTTTAATTTCAGAACCAATGAAATAAAACCACACAACGGGTTTTCAAGACTCAACACATGTATAAGATCAAAAATAAATCTGTTCAATAACTTTCTACATCTAACACTCAATGTTAAATGGATCGCATTTAGCAAAAAGGAACCAGCGTGATTACAGCGTTTTCTTTTTAAATCTTCTTTTCCTTCAAAAATACTCAATTTATGTACTGTATTATAATTCACATAATTTTTTTCCTTTAAAATGAACAATATTTTGGTGGGAAGCAAAAACTTTTTTGCTATTCTGGGAGATTTTTGAGATAATCCTAAAGAAGTAACATTTGTACGACACTGCAATTATTGTAATCCTCCGTCACATTTTTACGGCGCAATGATACAACTATTTAAACTTTACGGAATGCGTGAGGTATCACGCCGCGTTTGAGGGCGTTTTCGAAACAGCCAAGTTTCGATACCCGGATTATCGTTTTGCATACTTCTTATTATTTTGTTTCATTTTCTACCATTTCTTTGTTTTCAATTTTCCTGTAAAAACCACTCATTTGCTGAATATACTTCTGGCTAGAGCGAATTTTAGCTATGCATTCTCGACTGCTAAAATGTCAAAGGAAATCGACAAGGCCAGCGTGTATGAAGGCTATTTCAATTGTAATCTTCCGTCGCATCTCTAAGGCGCAATGATACAACTATTTGAACTCTCCGGAATGCGTGAGGTATCACGTCGCATTTGAAGGCGTTTTCGAAACAGCCAAGTTTCGATACCCGGATTATCGTTTTGCATAGTTCATATTCTTTTGTTTTATTCCGTACCACTTGTTTATTTTCAATCCTCGTATAAAAACCACCCATTTGCTAAATACAATTCTAGTTGGAGCGCACTTCAGCTAAGCATTCACCACTGCAAAAATGTCAAAGGAAATCGACAAGGCTAGTGTGTATGATGGCTATTTCAATTTTGCGCTGGGTCCATTTTGCTAAATTGTATCCAAATAATTTGATCGGGAAAAAAACAACATTAAGTAGCATGTAGAAAAAAATATATTTTCTGGTGTTGTATTCAATGCCAAGGGCTCAATTTGGAAATATATATCAGAAATTGTTGAAAATAAGCCTCCTTCGGAAGTTCAGGCATTTTTACGTGGAAAATTTCTGAGGCGTCATAGGAAAATTTTCAGTTTGACTTTTGTAGGTGTAGTAAATCCAATTTCAGAATCCTGAATAGATTTTGGAAGCGGGTGACGAGTTTCTCTTTTGATATATCTCATGTCCTGCCAAAATAGAAAGATCCACTGTCCGCTTTAAGGGTTTCTGGCCACTCTTTAAAAATTCTTACTGTCAAAAAGTTTATTGGTGAAAGTACCTATTATTTTTCCTAACTGCACCAAACTATAGTAGCTTTCACTAGAGTTTTAAAAAGTAATTTCACTTAAAGTTAACCTTTGGTAAATATTAGGTACTGTTAATAATAGGTAGCGTAGCAGAAACTTAATTATTCGGTTTTTTAAGAGTTGGCTTTATAAAACTTACAAGGTATTAATGATTAATTAACTACATTCCCTCTGATTGCTACATAGTAATTTTTTGTCGAAAACTGACAACCTGAAAAGCGGATAGTGCTCCTTGGAAGACGAGACAAAACTCTCAAATAATGAACCGCACTTACGATCATTAGTTCACACCGGCTCATAGAAGAGTTGGTAGAGAACGGGCCTTTCAACGCATGTTAAATATCTAAAAATTGATTAATTGGCACTTCATCGGGCGATTTGATAATCAGGGCCGCATGATTTCATAGATCGTAAAATCATAATCACGATGAAAGAATTGGGAAGTTCGAAAAAATGAAAACATTAAAAAGACATCTCTGCGAGCGAGGGCGCCTCAACAAAAGATGTAGAGGTTAATGTAGGTAGTGGGTATAGAGGGGGGGGGGGGGACCTCGACGACCGCAGCAGAGAAAATGGATATAGGTACTACCAAAGGAAATGCTCATTAGCGCAATTGGCTGTAACGCCTTAAATTATCGCGGCGCTGCGCCGCACAGTGGATTGAGCCTATAGGATAAGTCGGACACAATTTGGAAACTTTAAACGTTTATAACTCTATATATTCAAAATTTTGCGGTTCTGAAAGTTGTTTCATTGGTTTTCTAGTGAAATTTTCTTCATAAAGCACCCCTTAAAGTTTAAAATGTGACAAAATAAACATTAAAATTTGCAGTTTTAGTCAAAAATTGTTTGTCCGACCTCTCCTACTGACTCGGTCCACTGTGCGCCGGACCTATGATTTTTTCTTACATGGTGCAAGATTAATTTAAGCTTTCTGTTAGGGGAAGTTTAAGGAGCCTTCTACTATTGAGGATAGACTCAGAGAGGCACCCACGTCGAAAAATTCTCAAAATTTAGTATTTCTCATGTAATATTTGAAGTATTTTCAGTGTTCTACAAAACGCTGAATTGACAGCTACCGCAGTTACCTACTTTAGCAATGTCAAGATGTAAACCTAACTGTTGGGGCGGTTACCGAATTCAGCGTTTTATGAGTTGTCGCACATTTTTTTACATCCCGAATGTTCAACCAGCATCCTCTTTTTTCCGGTAAAATCATAATGGCCGTATTTGATCGGCTTTAAAATAAGCACCATCTCGATTCAATGTTTCTAAAATTGTTCCTATCCGTTGTGCTTGCCACCGACGATTGAGGTGAACTTTACTAGTCCTTTAATCTTTCAAGTCAGTCGAATAAAATCGAAGTAAAAACTGTCGACTCATACAGGTACTGAGCTCTGAAAATTCGTGATTTACGCAAAGTGGTACTTTTCAGATTGCGATTTAGCTAGTTCGAGCGATAAATTATTTCCTGCCTTCTTCGAGTCGAACCTCAAGAAAGACGGATGATGCCGGTAAGAAGGAAAGTAAGACACGACATCAAGGACGATACCAATATCCTATCACAAAGTTAGTAATCAGCTCAATCCACATTAATGAAGGTATACTGGAGTGTGTTTTTTCGAATAGATGACTATTCTCACTCCCCGGTAGGCAAGTTGCCTATGCAGCAAAATTGAAGGCGAACTTCAAGTAAACGATACCCACCGCACTGGGTTAGCAACATCTTTCATCTCCTTAGTTCAATCAAAGCTTGTAGCGATGTAAATATGCTTTTTTTGAAAAGATAACTATTTGCGCTCTATGGCATGTTTGTTGCCTATGCGGCAAAATTGAAGGCGAATCTTAAATAGAAAATATCCGCCGATAGGTTTACGCATGATTTTTGTTTAGCAAAGTTTGTAGAATGAGATTGTATGTTCTTGAAAAGATAAGTAGATGAAATTCATCTCGAGTATGTTGGTTGCCTATGTGGTCAAATTGAAGGCAAACTTCAGATAGACGATACCTACCAGTGGGTCAGCAACATTGTTCATCGGCTCGATCAAAGAATATTGAGCGAAATAAGAGCATGTTTTCGAATCAATAACTTTTCGCGCTTCCCGGTATATTTGTTGCCTATGCGGTAGCATTGAAGGCGAACTTCTGTTGGACGATACGTGTCAATAAGTCCACGTGGCATATGACCTCTTGTTTCCGTCAAAGTTTCCATAAATGTGTATGTTTCGAATAAATAACGGGAAATCCGGCTAAAACATTATTCCCTCCCAAAGATTCTGAGGACATTATATAAGTTTTCTTCTCATATCATATTCAGTTATTATTGATCTGAAATTTTCTCGGAGTGGTCACCACCGAATGTTTGTGGCTTACTTAACGAACGAATAAGTTGCATAAATGCCGTGGGAACATGCTGGTGAACATATTTTCAAAAAAGGCAAAAACAATTACGTATTTCCGAAACATTCTCGGCATGATTCTCTCAGAACTTTTCAATCTTCTGAGGAATGTACTCAGAGTTCGATAATATCCTGTTGCTGATAGGAGGAGACTTTGAAAATTCAAGATAACATTTCTAAATACTTATATTTTTAATGAAAATCAGTGACATCGGTGACATATCGATCCGACGGTGTGAATCGGCAATCACATAACTCGGTTTGCGACGTCGCAGACTTCCCGTCATACTTTATTTTTTAAACGAAAAACTACTCAACGGCAATTCTTTAAAACTGCCGTGTGCGAAGACAATTCTGCAAAAACTTTAAGGAATGATGTCAATTTGTCCTCCTTTAAAAAAATAACATAGAGGCGAAGATTTTCAGACACCGCAAACGAGATATGTAATTGCCGACTTACACCGTCAATATGTCTTTTTACATTAAATCTAAAACGACGTTAGCTGCTGGAAAAAATTTGAGTAGAAGCTCTCTGCATCAACGGCTTCTTTCGTTTTCGTGTGTAATCTGATGTTGCGGCCCAGTTCGGGATGGACGAGGCCAAAGGTCTCTGCAGTTCGTGCCTAGAAAAAACAGTGAAACATACCTACATGAGCTTGAAAAAAAATAATATTACGCAGGTAGGAAAGGTCCGTTCAGATCGCAACATATCGCAATCACTGCTACTTGGGCCGTCATACTTATTTTTTCTTCCGAAAACTAGAGAACATGATCTCTTAATAACTTCATCGATTTTTCCTCCCTATTAGACAGAGCCGGATTTACCTACATGCTGCCCATGGGCCGCCTGTATTTTTCCGCCCCCTTCTCATTTGTTTTGAAACATCAATAGATCGTATTCGACAGTGTTTCGATGTATCGTTTGGTTCAAAACAATAGAACATAACCTCGAACAAAAATTTTAGGATTTAATTTAGAAAAGCTGAAAATGAGAAAATTCCTAACAATTTCACTTTTCATTGCCATTTGGAACCCGAGAGATTAAAAATTCGATCACATAAAACCCGTTACCTAGCTCAGATTTCTAAATTGACTTCTGAGGCTGTGGTTACATATTGAACCAATCGATATCAATATAATTTAACCTGTGTGATCCGTCGAATACGATCTATAAAAACCATCAAGTGAACGTGCCGGTGGGGGAGGGGTGTTTAAGACGCGTTTACTCGTGTTGGGCAAATTTTTTGTAAAAGCCCTGTCAACACTAACAAAAGTTTAGTTCCGTAAACCCATTCTTGTTTGGACAAGGCCTTCTGTTTATAAAAAAGAACGAAACAATTATGAAAGAACAAACATAAATGTGCTTAAAAATTTTAACTTCCACCGCCGCGCCGACCGCACTGTGTTGGCGCAATGCGTGAGGTATTCATGCAGTCTTGTAGGCGCTATGCGTTTCACGCCGACCGCTGCTGACCACACTGTTTGGCGCAATGCGTGAAGTATTCATGTAGTCTTGTAGGCGCTATGCGTTTCAAGCCGACTGCTGCTGACCGCAGTGTGTTTGACGCAATGCGTGAAGTATTCATGCAGTCTTGTAGGCGCTATGTGTTTCACGCCGACCGCCGCGCCGCTCCGTTCCAGGTCAAATTGCGTGTTTGGTTTCTCTCTTAACTCGACTAATTAAAGGTGTTGTCTCTTGTATCACCGAAAGACGACAAAATTAAAAATTCCCACATTTTTACTCTCAGGAAATGAGAGATTTTGTCGCCTTTTCTCGTTCGTAATTTATTTTCTGAATCCGATTGTTTTCTCTCATTTTTTGATACCTACATTCAAAAAGATTGCAAAATTTGCCGCCCCCTAAATTTTGCCGCCATGGGCCGCGGCCCATGTGGCCACCCCCTTAATCCGGCCCTGCTATTAGATAGCAGAATAGTTTTTATGAATTTCGAACTAAAGTTTGCTTCATTCTCTACGTGGTTCCGCATTTTGACTGTCGACATATAACTTAAAAGAAGCTTACTTTTATGTCATTGGTGCATCCTTTCAAATTTAAATCACCCGCGATGTTTTTTGCGATAGCCATCCTGTCGTTATCGCTCAACGATTCGTACCACTCGCGGGCTTGGGTGAAATTGTCCTCGTCTAGAGTGTCGTACCTGGAATAAACATCATTTGATACAAAATACGGCAAAAAATCTAAAAGTGTTTCCAGGGTTTGAACTCACGTCAACAAGTTGGAGGAGCGATCCTTTACAGGTCAAATCTTATTTTGACCTGTACAGGATCGCTCCTCCAACTTTGTAGAATAGTTCCTTAGTAGAAGGTTCCTCCTAGTCTCTGGGCAGGGCCCGAATTTTGTCGGCACTTACACTGGAATGCAACATATTTATATGAGTCCAAACCGCACCACCAACCAATCAGATGCACAGGGACCAGAGACAAGGCACCCTCCATTGCTATCTTGGCGATGGTGGGAGCTTTTACTTTTGGGACTCCAACATTCAACTGTTGACTCACCTGCCAGGTCAATAATGAGCAACGTGTTGGGTATTTCGTTCCGCAAACATACCGAAGTTTGTCAAACTTGTTTGGCCCATTACGTCACCCGGAGCTCATCATTTACCTAGTAGAGGAGATGACTGTTTCTCCCTTATAATTATCCACGAGGAAGTGTTTGAATCCCCAAGAGTAAAAATTTCCACCTGTCGCCAGAGGCAAGAGGGTCTCTTGTCTCTGGCTAGGACGCGCCCTAGTGAAAGTCGATCTCGTGCGGGTGGTGAACCATGGTCCACGTCTCGTCACCTCCACCAACCTCCAGCCTCCAGTCACCTCCAGTCACCTCCCGTCATCTCCCGTCACCTCCTATCACTTCCCCTCATCTCCCGTCACCTCCTATCACTTTCCCGTATCGCCCGTCACCTCCCGTCACCTCCCGTCACCTCCCGTTATCTCCCGTCATCTCGCGTGAGCCCATGCAGAGGGAAGCGAAACAAAGGCATAGTTACGGGAATTCCATCCTTGGCAAGCTATCCCTGGAGGTGACGGGGGGTGGCGGGACGTGGACCATGGTCCGGGCTTATGTGAAGTCGTGACTCGTCCTAAAGATATAAAAGCACCGGGAAAAGGACCGACTAAATTTGGCCCTAGGACCGTGTAATTACCTTCCGACGGGTCCAGTGGTGTTCCATGCCACGAACTCAACCGACGGATCGGGCCGAGCTTGGTCGAAGGAGCTCGGGTAGAAGTTGTTGTCGAATCCGAATTCCTGGTGCATGTTCATTTGTCCGTCACGGACCAAGTTGTAAGGCGGGTAGTGAAGCGGCCGATTCACCGGCACTTGCATGAAGTGATTGCCGATCCGATGCCTTTGCGAGTCTTTGTACGCGAACAGCCGCGCCTGCAAAAACCAGAATGGTGAGTGTGACGGCCACATGGATTGCATTTTGCAAAGAGGAACCAAGAGCAGTCCAATGTTGCTGGGATTGTGTAAAATACATGTTTTTCCATAAAATTGCTACCCAAAGTAGCATTTTTCAGCGGAAAAATCGCTATATTTTGCAATTTTATTGGCGATAAAATCGCCACGATCATCGACATCTGAGCGATTATCCTCGATCTAATCGCAATAAAATTGCGCTTATATCGCCCGACAAGTTATCGCGATATTTTCGAAATAAAAATCGCGATTAATGGCGATTTAGATTGTATGTACAATGTTGAGTATTTATATATGTATGTAGTGGTCGCTTTTACAGCGCACTAGGGCACTGCGCGACACCTAAACGCTGCTTTTGTAGAATCTGCCAAGGTGGAGATTTTCCGGAAACTAGCATATCTCCATCTCTTTTTGGATGTCATTCATCCATCTTATAACTAACTATAATTTGACGCCGACTTGGAAAAGGTAACACTTTGAAATTTTAGCCTGTGAAAAACTCAAAATGCAAACACACCGTTGAACAAGAACAAGTATTATATTATTTTTTTTTATCTATGCGACGCTTTTTGTGGTACACGTACCTGAAGCACTCGATCAAGGCTGGGTTGTATTCCCGGAACCAGATTCGCTGGGCTGAAGGCAAGTTGCTCGATTTCCAAATGAAAGTTGTTAGGAAGCCTGTTCAATGTCATCGTTCCAACTGGGATCAAGGGATACTTATCTTCCGGCCAAAGCTTCACAAATAAGTATAGTCGTAAATATTCATCGAAATATTCCAAAAATGAGCTGAAAGTCTTAATGATACTCAAATTGACACTTTTAGACGTCGCTGACAGTTTCACCAAGTTGATCGGTTCAAAGAAAAGCAAGTCGCAAATTCACAATTAAACTGTCAACATTTGCGACGGTATTTCCACTTTAATCATGGTATGTAGGTATATTTTTATAGCAATGTAGGTATATTTTTAAGAGTGCTATGAATACACATCAGATAGCCATAATTGAGTGGCTTGGAGGACAAGGCGAAGTGCAGCTTTTGCTATTTCGAGAACTACGTGTTTGAAATTTTGAAATTACACGGATCCTTATGGCGGAAAGAATGTTCAAACGGATTCTTTGATGCTTAAAAATTGGAATTTGGGCGCCAATTTTTTATAGATTATGCATTAAGACTAGTTTTACATGAAATCATTAATATCTCAATTTTTTTCAAAAACTTCACTTAAATAATAAACTTAAATATTCAAAGTTTATACCAAGAACCCGCATATTAAAAATGGTAACAATAAAATTCACTTATACTAGAATTGAAGATACACCGGCAATATGTAAAAGAAAAAATTGATATGTACCTAGTGTTTGGTAGATGAATAAAGTGATATACTAGTGATTTTATTAACTTTGGATTTTCAAGATTCATATTTTTAATATCATATTTAATTCTATTTATATTCTATTAAAATTTTAAGTTAAGTTAAACTAATAATTTTCAAAATTATAATTAAATTTAGTGGTTTAAATTTAGCATTGTCCTCCAATCCCCTCAAATGGACCGCGTTTAACAGAAAGGAACCAAACCACATCAGCTTTTGCCAAATTTAACAGGGCAATTTAATTTTTTACGAGAGAACGTTTGTGTAGATTCCTCTGAAAATTTTGTAAAAGTTGCTTCGTACTATGGAGGAAATTCACTGAAAATTGCACGAAAATCCGCACAACTGCTTTCATGTAAACAAATTCAGTGTCCCGATTAAATTTGGCAATAGCTGATGTGGCTTGGTTCCTTTCTGTTAAACGCTGTCCAAATCATCTTCAAAATCCCAAATGATTTTTTATTAATTTTATTTTCAACCATTCAGACCCTGGTAAAAATTGGCGATAGGAGCTGTGTTTCAAAATACCATAGGAGTTCTTATAGCCGACTGAAGAGGGCGATAGAAAATCATATAGCTGGCTGTAGAAAGTGGAAAAAATCATACGGCCGGACTACACGAAGCGATAAAAAAGTATTCAGCCGGGCTATAGTTCCTATCGCCGGGCTTTACACTTTATCGCCTGGCTGTTGCTTTTTCGCCATCGGCTATAAAAGACTATAAGAAATTGAGTAGAAATTCTTGCGCTTTGTAAATCCTTAAGTTTGTACGGAATCACCTTAATATATACAAAACGCACATTATATTTTCCTTTACTATATATTTTTTTCATCAATTAAAATGGGAGTAATCCATACAGAGTGTGCAAACATTTCAAAGTCATGAGTTGAAAAACGCTGACTCCGCGAGATTAAATATTAGAGCCTAATACAAAGCGGAGCGGCGGCGCACTGGCGCCTACAAACCCAACAGGGATACTTCACGCATTACGTAATGCGTGAAGTATCCCAGTTAGGTTTGTAGGCGCCAATTCGCGTTTAGCGCTGGCTGCCCGCCCGCAGCGCCACGCCGCAGCGTACCGCGGCGCTTGAAGCAACTATTTTACACCAGAGGTATTGCACAGTATCATACGAAATTGAAGGCGCTCCAACATATTAGGAATGGCAGGCATCCTTCAAAAGTACGGAGCTTTCCTCGCAAATTAAATCAAGATACTGCGGCCCAAAAAGAGAGCGGTAATCCAAAAACTCACTAAGTCCTAGCATCCGTAATTAGTAACGGTTAGCATACACTTTATCGCCAGGCTGTTGCTTAGTCGCCATCGGCTATAAAAGGCCATAAGAAATTGTGTTGCCGGCTATAGAAAGTTATTGGAAATCTTACAGCCGGCTGTAGGTCCATGGTATTTTGGAACACAGATTCTACTGCCAATTTTTACCAGGGGAGTAGCAGATCAAAATTTGGATCACTCGCCTTCGTGCAATCTAAGACGCTGTACGGAAAACTGTCGGCTTGTTCGAAGGTCATAACTTGGATCATGAAGTCCCAGGATGGGTAGTCACCATTATTGATAGCTTCCGTTAGATCTAGTATCGAGTAGTTGACGTTTTGACCTCTTGCTTTCGCTGCGTCCTCGTGCGTCATGTTCTTCTTCCCGAGATGTGACTTGAACGAACCAACAGAAAAGCGGTAAAACGTGGCGACGAGAACGAATGTGGGATCAGAAGAAAGCCTCACGCAAAAACAGACTCGACAAACGTAAAAAACATATTGAATTAAACAAGTTAGGTGACTCTTTGAGGTTTCCTTCATGTAAAATTTATGCACCATGTATGTTAAAAAATTATGAAAAACGTAGGCGTCGAAAAATTCTCACACTCGGGAAACTGTGTACATTTAATGTGAGACGTTAACGGTGTTGAAAATTTGTTTCACATCCAACTAAAAATCTATGACTGAGGGCGGTGAGTGCGTATCTCACTTGCAAAATTAAAAAAATCTCTTAAAATTAGTGTGTTTCATATGCTTCAATGAAAATAATTAAAATGACGTCGCAATCTGATCAGCCACCTAAATATACAGATGGTACTCTAACTGCTTTAAATAATAAAAAAAAAAACGTAAGGAAAGGTATCTTGGTAACACTTTTTTAGGCTAAAATCAATGTTTAACCTACACTGGAAAAAAAAACGCATTGGATCTAGAGTCCAGACTCTTGAAAACATTGACAAGAAAAAATACTCTTGATTCAATCAGATTTAAGCTTAAATCAAAAGGAAATCCGCTCAAATTAAGAGGCTGGGTTCTTGATTTAAGTTTAAATCTGATTGAATCAAGAGTATTTGTTCTTGTCGATGTTTTTAAGAGTCTGGACTCTAGATCCAATGTGGTTTTTTTTCCAATGTAAAATCAACCTTTTTCTGTCTCTAACCTTTTTTAATATTTATTCTCCTGCTTGTCATTCATATTTCTTCGGATTAGAATGAAGAGGCACTTTTAAACTACCCATACCTTCCAATGGAATTTGCAATAGACGGGCTGATTGGTAGCGTTAATGAGCACAAAGGTGTTGACTCCGTAGCCGTCCATGTAACGGTAGCCATCGGGAGTGCCCCAGTCCGAGTAGAGCATCATGACTTGAAAAAGAGTATCGTGTCTCAAGCACACCAAGTCCCATTGGTAATTCGGGTTCTAAATGTCAAACAATCAGCTGCTCAGCGGAGAAACCGGGCATAGTACAATACTTTGAAATGACCCGAGTACAGCAATGATCTTCAAAAAGCACTTTTCAAAAAAACCTAAAATTATTGTTCAAGAAACTTTTTTTTAGTTATCTTGCAAGTGAAATTGACACCGGGTATTTACGTACAAAGTCTTTGACAAAATTCTACTTTTTAGAGCTTTTTGACATTTTCCCCAAACGTTTTAAGAGTTTTAAAAAAGTATGGTAGATATTTTAAAATTTCTTCGACATTTTCTATTTTATTTGAACCTTACATCTAGTACCTAATATTCCTTTTAAAATATGTAAAAATAGTTTCCTGGTAAGAAATGTCTTTTTCAAATTTACAAAATTGTTACTTAAAAAAGTTGACAGTCGTTGCTACCAGGGAACTTTAAAAGCTCTTTCTGAGTGAATATCGTAAAATCGTCTTTCATCTCAAATTTGAGATGTTCACTCAGATTTTACCTTCTAAGTTATTATGATTCAATGTCATTCCTTATCATAGGAGCTGCGTATGTTGCTGTTGCCTACGCAAAAACTGAAGGCGTTTTGACTTTTCTCGCCGATATAGAATTCCACTCACGAACAGAAACAGCACTATGCAACGCGAGGCTACAACTTGACGCAACTATTCGTGTTCCGGAGCTACCCTTTTTGCCTACACAAAAACTGAAGGCGTTTTACCTTTTCTTGCCGTTGCAGAGTTCCACTCAAAATTTGGCATGTATGTTTATTCCGGTTATTTGTAAGAAAGAAAACTAGCTATATGTCCCCATTATCGGCAGATGGGTAAGCGAAACACAACGTTGAATTCCAGTATTTCTAGTAAGCCCATTTGTTCTCCCGGAGGTAAGGAGCCCCCTGCCAACCCCAAAAACGTTCCTTAGAAAAAAAACGGGTACGTTATTGGATTGTAAAATTGTTCGTTCCCCTCCTGCGTATAACGGGATCCCAGCATATGTTTCATCGGAAAAATAACCGAAATACACACACGCGCACGAAATTCTTAACAATGTGCATTTATTAAATTGCATTTTTGGGTAGTTCATGAAAGTTTCATTTTTTACCGGGAGGTTTGTTTTGGGCTCCCTTCCTCTCTGCGAATGGATGAAAGCCGGCAGGAGCATGGGATCCCTGAAGTAAAAGATCGGCATGTTCTGCCCCGCAATGTCAAAGTTTCCATCTCCGGTATAAAACCTGACAGCGAAGCCACGTGGATCCCTGAGAAAATCCATGTTGAAATTTAAAGAATCGGGAGATCTCAATCGAATCTCAATTGCAGAAAATTCCGCCCTTAGTTTATTTTATTAAAATGGACTTTTTTATTAATTTTTTATTTAAAAAGGACGAAATAGTTTGCAACGTCACAAACCGAGATGTGCTCTATTGCAGCTTCACCATTAAAATGAATATGCTGATCCAGTTAAATTGATGCGATATAAGTAAATAATTCGATGACGGAACTCCTAAACCAAGTATCTCGGTTTGCGACGCTGCAGACTTCCCAGTCATATTTCACTTTTTAAATGGAGAACTACTAAACTTCAATCCTTCAAAACCACCTTGATTTTTCTTCTCTGTGCGAAGAAAATTCTGTGAAAACTTCAGTGAATAAATTCGGTTCGTTCTCCTTCAAACAAATAAAAAGGCAACAGCGGAGGTTTTAAAACATGGAAAACGAGGTAGGTACGTGGTGTGGGAGTTCCACCGTCAAATTGCAAAAAGGCATGTTGGTTATTGGCTAATTAAATTATTTAAAATTGCTTTGACACAATATTAGCCATTAACATCTCAAGAATTAAAAGTACAGTGCAATTACCAGGAAGGAGGGAAATTGAGACGAGGAGGGAGAAAGGGGAGGGAGAAAGGGGAGAGAGAAAGTGGGGAGGGGATGAATGCATAGAAACAAAACCACTAGAAGCAACTATTCGTGCTTCCAAGCCACTCGTATTGCCATCGCGGATTTTGAAGGCGGACACCTAGTGAGATCTAAGGAGAGTAACGTGTAATCTTTGCTTTCATCCGCTTATTCGTACCTTCATTCACTCATTAGTATCATTTAGGAGTAATTAAAAAATTAAATGCACAGAGTGTCCGCTAATGTCGTAAGCAAGGTAAGGTATCATGAAGAGCACTGCAGTGAGGAACTCTTCGAATTTTTTGTAACTTGGAATACAAAATTCCATTATTTTGATAATATGCTTTTTCAGAAAAGCAATATGTTGAAACATTAAATATTATCGGAAATTTCCAGGAAAATGGAAATAAAACAGTCATTTTTGGGTCAGTCCAGGCCCGCCACATCCGATCTCGGGCCCTGGTACCAGTTTTAAGGTCCGCGCCCCAAGCAAGGAGGGGGGGGGGGTCCGAGGGGCATCCCCCGAGAAATTTTAGAATTTATACGACTAATCGGACGCATTTTGAAGCTACCACAAAGAATTTTTCCATCAATTTCTGCGGAATAATTATGTTTTTTTTTCTACTTTCAGCACAAAATACTTGCGAATTGTTGCATTCAAAACATCTGGAAAATTTTATTTTTTTTTGGGGGGGGCATATGCTACTATTTCAGTTCTAAGAGGGCCAGGCCCCCTGGACTCTCCCTTCGTTTGTCTATGGCAAGGGAGTTGAGCCATGAGCCATTGAAGTCGAGGATGCCCAGACTGGAGACTCTTAGCATCTGACGACGGAAGAAAATGAAACGCAGTTACTAAAAATATCCCTCTGTGCTGGAAATCTTGAAAATAGATAGAAATTTTCCAAGAAGTATACTTCTTTGAAAATGTATGAACAATTCTGCAGTGCCCCAGCGTGTTTCTGAAAATCTATTCACCTTCTGCGAAATTTTTAGGGTAAAATTTTCACTTTTTCTTACGAAACAAGGGTTGCATGTGAATTCGTAGTGGTTTTCCACGGGTAACACGGGCCCCCTCCGGAGCCCGGGCTCCGGTACCAAGGACCTAGTACCCCCCCCCCCCCNCCCCCCCCCCCCCCTTGTGGCGGGCCTGGGTCAGTCGATGATTCAAATTTGAGTATGCAAATTGATGATGAATGTTCTCCGCTCCGGTGAACACCTGTTGACAAACAGTTCATTAGGTGACACTGAGCATGGAGTGAAATAACCCGATTCCGGGCAACAACTCAACACGCGACGGTCGCGTGATGTGCTATTCATTTCCACACCAAAGGGGTCTTCAACGAAAGCGAGGGAAAATTTGGGATAAACCTGATACATCGAGATTCATCAGGACAAATTACAGTTAAGTAATAGGACTAAAAATAGGATTAATACATTTAACTTTGTATTAATTATGATCGACCGCAGGATATACATGCATTAATACAAATTGTTAGGAAGCACAGCGAGACAACGATAGCATGAAAAAAACAAGGGGAAAAACGGAACCAAGGTTATAATTACAAGACTATAAAACCTAAGACGTTTCGACTCAAAAGTGAGTCATTTTCAGGCGGCAAAGAAATTGAAAATTAAAAAATTTCGACGAAAAAGCATTAGTTTGTTGTTTTTGGATCTTGAACACCAACATGTAGGTTTGCGTTTTTTCTTTGAAATTGTTTAATTTTGAATTTATTTTTCGATTGAAAATGATTCAGTTTTGAATCGGAACAACTTTTAGCGCTGTATTTTTTGCCTTGTTCCCCGTCGCGCCCTCCGCCCCTTGTTTTTTTATGATAAACGTGCAGCAAGCTCAATTGGAATGAATGTCAGCAAATCAAGCTAAATTTTCTTCATGAATTAAAATGAATCTTAAATAATTGTGCGAGGCATGAGTCAGTTATTGATATTGTCGTGCTGAGAACAATGCCGTATAATCATTTGGTCACTGCCAAATTTACTCCAATTAAATATTTAATTCTGACGATATACATGAGTATTTCTCTTTGAAATTTCCAGTCAAGTATGTGCTTTTGATCAAATCGCAAAAAATTTCCTGGAAATTGGGAGAATCGCAAGGAGATAACAAAGGAAAATAATAACATGGAAAGAGCGAGGCTAAAATATTAAAAACACCAAAAAGTCGGGACGTATCGAGCTCACATCGGCTGGCGCGCACGGCGTGTAAAGCATAAAGGCGCCTTACAAGACCGCAAGATACTGCATGCATTGCGCGTATACCACGGTGCGCCGCGCCGTGCGCGCTCAAGTCATTGTGAAGTCGTATTTTCTTGGCGTTGAACTTACATTATTTTGTCGTATTGATACTCTCAAGTTTACCAGATTTTTATTCCAGCTAAGAAAATTTTGCAACTTTTACCGGTCATACTACATTCTCTCTCAGCACAGCAGTATGGTACTGCGATAAGTGATTCGGATCTTCGAGTTTTTTCGCTATAGTGCTACCTTTGAGAGGAATTTATTTGTAAAACATTTACCGTATCATATCAGGGCCGCTGCGCCCGTTGCGGGAGGTGGAAAATCGGACGGCGACCTGTGTTTTGAGACCAACTTTGGAGAACACGGATGCCTTGCAGTATTGACTAATGTCATGGGTAACCACGAAGTCTCCGAAGGCACCTGTAAATTAGTAAGTAGACAGGAAGCACTAAAAATCGTAAGATTACTTCTCTCAAGTCTGTACTGCATCTAATTTGCAGTTTTTTTTTGTTTTTTTTTTTCCTGCTGGTTTAATGTAGAGTACCTATATAGCGAGAGTATGGACAGATCGCTTCATGGAGGGCTTAGGGCCCAAAAATGCAGCCACCCTTCTAACCAACTTCCAACGCACAAAATTTCACTCCCAGTCTGCGGATTCCAATTCTAACCAAGATGGCTAAGAATGTATATAAATGAGCGTTCTTCCGCAAAAATGAGTAAATTTATGCAAAAACTAAGTCAAATACAAGCTTTATAAACGATGGTTCGTAACAATTGTATTTGTGAATCGCTCTGGACATTTGAAATTCATTATTGGTTGGCTGCATTTCTGGGCCCTAACTTTATTCGCGGAGGCATCGGTGAAGGCCTGATGAATTTTCGGAGTTTCACATCTGTCTATACTCTCGCTATACAGGTACTCTAGTTTAATGGCTTTGTGTCTAGCACCTTCAGCCAACTTTAGACAATGTTTAGTGTCCGTAGACATCGTGGGATCTCCATGCTCCAGGTTTTTCCAATTTTCAGGGATTAGGGCCGAGGAGAATCTGTTTCAGCAGATCTATTCGTCAATTCCGTAAAAATTAGACGCCACCACCGGGATTCGAATCCGGGACTTATTGACCTAGAGTCAGACGCGCTGACCATTAGGCCAACCTGGCCGGCTTAAAATGCAATTTGAGTCAATTTCTTTAAGAATGAGTACCAACTCCAAGCGTCTTTCCTTCTTCTTTCCTCCGTTCCTTCTTTCTTTCTTTTTTTCATTCTTTCTTCACATTTCCTTCCTTCTCTTCTTCGGACGAACGAAGGAAGGGGGGAGTATGCTACCTGCGCACCGCACGCCCCCTGGATCCGCCTATGTTTTGAAGTGAGAAGCTCACGATAGTGCAGATTCTTCACGCAGGTTGTTGAGTCAGGAGTAAATTTTAGAGTTTTCCAATGTGTTTATCGTGATTTTCTAACCATTGCCCAAGAGAGATGATGAACTCCTCCTTTCGCCCCAGCAAAAATTTGCGGCAGACCCATTAGGTAAATGGCCGGGTGCCTCAACATTTTGAAAACTCGATTCCTTTTGTACAAAATGTGTGAGATAAGTTCAATTGATGGCAAACCTGCGCCTAGAGCATGGATAGCTCGCTCTGGAACCCGTTCTCGATCGAAGGAGGCCAAGTTGGAGATCAAAGTTATGTCTTCCAAAACTATGGGTCCCCATTTTCCGCAGGTCCGCGAAACGGTGTAAGAAGGTATCGGGCACCCGCTAGTGTCACGGTAGATATTCTGCCCAGCCTTGATGAAAGACAAAAGAAAAAGGTGATTCACGTGGATCTTTATTAAATCTTATGTTTCTATGTTTGACTTCCCGTCATACTTTATTTTTTAAACGAAAAACTACTCAACGGCAATTCTTTAAAACTGCCGCGTGCGAAGAAAATTCTACATAAACTCCAAAGGATGATGTCAATTTGTTCTCCTTTCAAAAAATAACATAGAGGCGGAGATTTTCAGAGACCGCAAACGAGATATCGACGGTGAAACTACCAAACCACGTATCTCGTTTGCGGTGTTTAAAAATCTACGCTCACAATTTATTTTTTTGAAGTAGACCAAATCAATATCATTCCTTGAAATTTTCACGGAATTTTCTCCGCACAAAGAGGAAAAATCACAGAAATTTTCAAGACTGGATGTTAAGTAGTTTTTCATTTAAAAACTAAAGTATGACAGGAAGTCTGCGACGTCGCAAACCGAGATACGTGGTTTGGTAGTTTCACCGTCGATATGTGGTTGCGGACTGACGCCGTCAATATGTGAGAATAATTTACTTTCATACACATTTCATGCAAGGAAATGTAATAAAATAGTATTGAATGGTAATTACGAAATGCGAATATGTTTATATTTAAAGATACATCAAATTATGTATATTCTTTGAAATATAGTGTGAGGAAATCTATCCTGGATTGAACAAAATTTATAATATCTCGACTTATTCAATATACCTGCGGACATGGTTATTTAAATTGATAGATAAAGCAATAGACAAGGAAAACGCAAGGAGTATGGAGCGATCCTATGGTGAAAGCGGTTGGTTGTGATAGACAAAGGAGGTAAGTAAGTAATAGACTAGCTGACGGCAATCGAGAGGAGACCGTACAGTAGTCCATCATTTTTCCCTTTAGTCTATAGGAACCAACCGTTTCGACCAACATGATCGTTCCTTACTCGACCATATGACTTCTTTTACCATCGCTTTGTCTATCAATTCCTATAATCAGCCTGGCGATTGAGGTGAAAGTGCTCACGGACGTGGGACATTTGAAAATACGTGAAAATACGGACTACAAAAAATGTGCATTGAGTTGAGACGTCGGTGTCCTGTGGGCTCGTGATTTTTGCGTCACTTTTCCTGTTAAAGACTGGTTAAATTATTGTTTCTCTTGCGTGCAAATAACCCATTATTCTTGGTAAATCATCGATTTTACTTACTGCGAGGGATATTCCGAGCATCCACGCCTCATCTAGAATTCAACAATGGAGATCATTAAACAAGTGCGGTACCTAGTTTACTTCCATCTCAGACGAGTGGCGTTCTCGACAAAATAACAGTCTTGGAAACTCTCAATTTTCGAGACGCTTTTGAAATAGGGAATTTCCTTCCTTTGTCTAGTGCCATTAAGCCTCTTACCTCTGTCCAACACAAAACTGACACATGACGAAGTCACTAAGATAGTTTATAGTAAGAAATAGTGTAATTTTATTTTATTTACGAATACTTACTTATCTCATATTTAATTCGCATCTGCTTTTATAAACTTTGTTAAATTAATTAAAGTTTAGCATAGGTCGTTAACACAACGAGGCCCTATAGCGACTCTACAAGTTTTACTTTACTTCATAGTTTTGATTCGGGTATGTGTTGGAGCCCAGGACTTTGGAGGACTCTGTCCGGATCCTCATGATTTTCTTTAGGTGACTTTTTTTACAGTTGGATACTGTATTTAAAATTTTGTGGAAAACTTAAATAAAGCCGGGAACTGCGATAGCTCGTACATTCAAGTTCATTTTTCTTTCTATCGATTATTCTATCATTTTTCTTAAAACTGTGAGTAAAAGTTAACAGGCGAACATAGTTTTGTTTTTGTTTTGTACCATATATTTTGTCCATTAAATTAAATTAGTTGGCATCGTAAAATTAGATATTGATAAGACTTACGAATGAAAATTAATTTTATCAACTGCGCTGGGAAAGTCCTCGGATCGAGGATGCCACCCATGACTGCCAAAGGACCTGCGTAGTAAACAAGAAACTTAACAAACTGCTTGCAAATTGCAAATTTTTAACGATTTCGGTCCGATTTTTGACGAGATATCATGCATGAATGTATGTTTATTTATTTGAGAAAATAAATCGTGTGTTTAATTATTCTCCGATTTTGGTTGAAGTTTTTCCATAATTTAATAAAGATTATGTTTGTTGTTTGAAGCTCACACATTTTCCGCTTTCTGTTTACAGGAATAAGGGCTGAACTGATTTGTGTATATAATCCTGCCGTGATTATTGCTCAGTGTTTTTTGCGAGGAAAAGATTTATGGCAAAGATCGAAAAATATGAGCTTCCATTTCAACATTTAAAACTGTTCGATGCCTCAAAAAGAACTGACCGAAATATCATCTTGAATATTCTGTGAATAGTATTGAATAAATATAGGAATTCCTCAAAGAATTTCAAGAAAAATTGCGCATAGGCGGATCCAGGGGGGGGGCGTAGAGGGCGACCCCCTTCTCCGTTAGCCCCATAAAAGGACGAAAAATGAGAGAAAGAAAGCGGGAACGAACGGAATAAAGAAGGAAGGACGCTTGTATTTGGTAATTATTTATAGCGAAATTGACTCCAACTGCAAATTAGATGCTATAAAATTTCGACAATTTTTAAGGGAAGCCCCCCCCCCCCCGAATTGCCCTTGCGCCCCCTCCCCTTCCGAAGTGTCTGGATCCACCTGTAAAGCTGCGTTAATTAGTTCCCTTTTATAGAAATAGAATATGAGTGAAGAAATGTAACGAAGGAATCGGTGTTACTCATTTTCCAGCCATAGCCATCAAAAATTGAAAAATGTGATGAAAATTGTATGATCTACCTGAACCAAGCGTGGATGCTACGGAACCAAGGACGTGAAAGCCGAGGCCGTTGCGTAGAGACTAGAGCCTGACAATGAACAGATGCTCATCAAGCAGTAATTCGTAAAATCTGACGTAAGGCCCTAATTTTGGAAATATTTACTTTTCTGATGTACCTTAACTGCTCAACTGTCTTCACACGGTCGAAATTTACCGTCTGTGATGAAGCCAAGTCGGAAGACCACATACGAAGTAAAAAAAGAGAGTAAATATAGTAATGCATGTTCAACTGTTCCAAAAAGTTAATGATGATGGCGCCGTCGTTGTGAGCAACTGTTGCTGTTTCAAAGTAGCCCACGTTGCATAATTAAGTTTTTGAAGGGAAACTGAACTAATCATCGGAGGCTACTTGTGCAATGGTCAATGAACAATATCTACTAGTATAAATCGTTGCCGTAAACAAAATTAAAAAGCGAGTGAAATCCAGGAACCAGCTACATTTGCTCTTTCGTGATTCTAATGCTGGATTGAAATACTGATTTGTAGATTAACTAAAAGAGTGTTAGAAAGAAATCGGGGAGCTTTTAATACGCGGGCTTTAATACATTATATGAACGTCGATAATAAAAAAAAATAAGATAAAGAGAATATCAATTATATTTAAATATTTTTTCAGTCACATGTTCACACATTGTATTGATATATTTGGAAATATTTGGATTTCATGGGTAAACAGCTTGACAGAAGAAGATCGCGCCTACATTGTAGCTGGTAAGAAGTACACGTGAGTTTTGTTGCCAATTAAAAATCAATTTATAACTAGCAGTTTTTGTTGCCTAGTCAATCTTTTGAAGGCGAGAAGCAATGTGAATGTATCTTTGCAACAAATTATGTTTGGTAAATAAAATAAAAAGAAAAGACCATTTGTTTTATTCCTTGCCTGCGGTTTGACTTTTAAATATTTATTTTAAGCGTAATTTTGAAACTGAGTTCTGTAGAGAAGACGTTTTAGTAAACGCTTCAAATTCAACTTACTGGACATACTTCAGCTTTCTTATGCGACAAAAACTAAGAAAATATATTCGAGATACATTGGACGACTGACGACATGTCCATAGACGCATCTAAAAGCTCGGAGACAAAAAACATCCCCCCCCCATTTCATTTACATGCGTACATTTAACTTTTAAAAAATTGAAGAAACATCACTTATACACGGAGAAAAAATGAACAACGTTTAAAATATACATATTTTTAATTGCTCATGAAAAAGAAGATAATATACACTTTACAGCTTACCATACATCTGTACAATTTTTAATTCTACATACGGTTCCAAACAACGTGAAATCAGAATTCCTTCTCTCTCCAAGTTAACATGCCTCTTCTTTGGAGTGAATTTTACCCGCAGTTGCAAGAAAAACGTAAAATATTTTTCGCCACGTCGCTGACGCTGCCATGCTACAGAAAAGAGCCGTAAGTGCAAACTAGGATAAGCTCAAGGTTACCAAGTGCGATAATAAGTGGATATTTTACACGGACTTGAATAGGGGAAAGTTCTGCTTTATAGCGCTATCTGGCAACAGTGTATGGAGGCACGTGAGAACATATCGACGGTGAAACTACCAAACCACGTATCTCGTTTGCTGTGTTTAAAAATCTACGCTCGCATTTTATTTTTTTGAAGTAGACCAAATCAATATCATTCCTTGAAATTTTCAAAGAATTTTCTCCGCACAAAAAGGAAAAATCACAGAAATTTTCAAGACTGGATGTTGAGTAGTTTTTTATTTAAAAAATAAAGTATGACAGGAAGTCTGCGACGTCGCAAACGGAGATACGTGGTTTGGTAGTTTCACCGTCGATATGCTTACCGTGTCTCATACAAAAATGCACTCACGGCTCTCCACCGAAACACGACTCACGAAGGAATACTGCCATGTTAGCGACCTCTCGCAGAGTGATACGGACTTTGGGAGAATATACTCGCAAGGAGATTACAAAGGAAAATAATAACATGAAAAGAGCGAGGCTAAATATTTATTAAAAACACCAAAAAATCGGACGTATCGAGCTCACTCCGGCCGGCTTGGGGCTGGCGCGCACGCCGTAAAAAGCATACTGGCGCCTTACAAGACCGCAGGATACTTCATGCATTGCGCGTATACAGCACGGTGCGCGCGAGGCATAGTAGCGCCTTACAAGTCTGCAAGATACTGCATGCATTGCGCGTATGCCACGGTGCTCTTTAGATGCGTTGTGGTGGGTTTAGTAGGAAGCCTGCTGCTTACTACGATTCCTGATTCCCAGGTATCCAATGGTATTTAACACAATGAACATCAAAATGAGCCCCAGGAAATCGAGCTCTATGTCACCAGTTCTATAGCCATATTTTTCCAAAACTTTGTCTGCAGTCAATAGGCACATTATGTCAGGGTTTTGCGGGCAAGCTGGCAAAGAAAAAACAAACGAATCAGTAAGTGAGCGGGTAGTAACAAAATAATATCTGAGACATTTTTGTACTTAACACTTTCATTATTGATGTGCGAAACTTCATCGTGGTAAAATAACATTTGTGCATTATAGGTCAAAAAACGATGGGCGAAATTTTAAACTACGTCTCCCTGCCACCAATCAGAAATGTTTCAGTAAGAGTTCTCTTCTCATGGAAAATATCTAGTCTCTCCACCATGAGCTATTATAAAAGCGCGTGAATCATCTATTTAAACTTGCGTCAGCCTTGGTAGTTTTAGTTAAGCAGCGAATATTGATGGCACAAACCATTGGCCTACATCAGTGGCGAAATGAGTCTGTATTAAAGAGAACTATGGTTGCCAAAGCCAATATTTTGGTAGGTACGTGCCTTTTAATAGACACTATATTTAAAGTGACATTAACAAATACACCCATTGTCAGTAAAAATCGATTTATGATTCATAGGTGTTTAAAACTTACGAATTTCGTCGACTGAAGTCCACTGAAGTATGCTGAAGGCTTCAACGCCGTAATAAAACCGAGAAACATATTTCAACCATCGGAGATAAAACGGAACAGAGCTGTAACAGAATAAATAATTCAAGCATGTACATTGCTAAAGAGAAAAAAGATAGTACCTAAATATAGTCTACTTACCATTTACACATGTATTTGGTCACGTACCTAGCAGGTTTTTTGTTTTGTTTTTTCTCATTGTTTTTCATAAATTTTACGTGAGTTTCCTCTAACTAAACTATTTGCAACTTTCTTTAAAAATGATATACTTAAATAGTTATAGATCTTTCTATCTTCCCTTCTTAAAAATTCAGTTAAAGTATTAGAATTCTATCGTACAAGATGTGAGTGAGGATGTATGATCAGTATATCACTGTCAATTCATATCATTCAAATTTTGTATTTCAATGGATCTAACATTTACCTGAGCTGTAGAAACATGCCGGAGAAAGTATATGAAATAAAATCTAGAGGCACCATCAAAAGAGAGGCTGATGACACAGTTTCGAAGTTTGAGGACATTGCACAACCTAAAAAGAAAAATAATTCAAATATTCAATTTGCCGTTTCTGAAATACACCAACGACTTATGAGAGATTTGGGCGAAAAAAGAAACAATTCTAAGTTTTCATCGTTTTTTTTTCTTCAGACTTTGAGACAATTTGTCCCGTTTAAGTGAAAGCAGGAGTCATGGAATTGTAAGTAGTTGATTTTGCCTATCACTCAAATGAAGGCGCATTACAAGTTTCTTCACTTTCAATCTTAAGTGGTAGGACGTAAGGCGGTGTTAGTCTTCATCTGACGGTACAATGTGGGAAAATGAGTACATTTCTACACCGATGATTTTTCTCTGTCGCCCTCCCACAATGAACTCTCTTCCCTTCTGCTTCAGTCATTCCATTTTAAGAGTTTTCGAGCTTTCTAACTCTAGAAATTGCGTTTCCCGCTAAAATTTGCTTCGGAAACTTCTGATTTCAAAAAGTTCCTGGATTATGGAACAATATTTTTGAACTTAAGATAGAGAGACGAATGCAAATGAGACAGACCATAGGCTGTGGCTGCCAGACCGCTCACAGCGATTGGAGCGACAAACTGAGGGAAACTCAATGTTCCGCCGCTGAAACCAGTGATCCAGAAAATTGTGAATGAGAAGATGAACGTTTCAACGGAGCAAAGCAGCACCTGTTGGACATTAAGACAAATGGTACGTTATAATTTTATTCTTCCATAAAATTTAAAAAAAAAAATCCGAAAACGTCGAAGCAATGAATATACTCACTTTTGAAGGCAGAATGTTGCTTGTTTTTATTTAACCAAAATTAGAATACGAGAGAAAATGAGATACCGTCAAGTGCAGTTACGCTGATTTTGTTTAAATCCGTCCATAAAAGATTGGGGCTTGTTAATATATAGTTTCATACTTAAGTCTCCACTCAAGAGAAAAATTGTATTTTCCAATTCAAATACATTTTTCAGCTATTTTGAATCTTTCTCAGTTATTTTCTGGAAAATGGGGGAGGGGAGTGTTAGGTCAGTCTTACATAGACAAGGAGGGGGGGGGTGAGAAGTTGTCTTATGAATATACCTAAAAACGGAGAAGGTGTCAAAAAGTCGGCCAAAATGGCTTGCGTATGATACTTGAACGGGCCCAAGGTGTCAAGACATGTGTGTGAGTTCCATTAGTGCGGTCGCAATCAATTATTTATTTTGTGGTTCATTAAATTTCAAATGGAAAAGGCTTTCTAGTGGAAAGATAAAAAATACGAAAAGAGAGCCTAAGAGAAAAGAAATCGGACGAGTACTTACTACGTATATTATCCTTGAAAGGTAGAATGGCCCCACGGAGTAAACTTTATCTTTGGTTTCTCGTAAGAGCACGGGAATTTCCGCTTGAAACGTATACAAAGATCGATAAGACTGACAGAAAATTGTTTCTGTTATCACATTGTTAAAAAAGCCTTGCAAATTTTGCACTCCGTTCTGGTCGAATATGACACCCCTGTAAGAAGCTGCTATTACAAAACCTGTAAACTACAAACGAAAAAAATTATGACGAAGCAAATAAAAGAGGAATACTGTTCCGAAGCGATATACCTGCAACATTTTCAAAGGTCTTTTCTGTACAACATCATGCAGATACAATGGAGAAAAACATTGGTAAGGAGTACTTCCGTTCAAGCCTCGACCAATATTAAACATTAGTGTGTTATGCCCCTTGGCTGCTACGCGGCCCAATCTCCTTCGCGCTCTTCTAGGCCCGCTTTAAAAAAAGAACGACTCTTCTTTTAGCAGACTCGCTTCTATGGAGCCACAAAACAGAATAATTTATCATACTTATTCGTGATTGAGAATTTAAATTATGGTAAAGTCTAAAGTATAGGCTCTCTATTTTTGCCAGCGAACATATTTTCACCCTCAATCATCATTAAGTAATAGAAAATTGAGAGGTGGACCATGACTTACCAAGAATGTGCAAACGCTAATAAAAATTCTATTGACATTTCTTGCTATATTCAGTCCATGCCTCCATGCCAGCAACCTAAATTGTGTACTTGTATCTGCTCCTTGCCTGCGCATGCAAAAAAGGAACCAAGTAAGTGCTTAGTTTTCATCAAGAAGGAGGTGAACGTATTTAGTTTTTTTGGTTTTCCTTACGGTTCAGTTGAACGAGTTTGGTCAAAAAATTATATTTTAGGCTTTAAACAAAAATTTCTCTCGGATGTCTGGAGGAATTTGAGGAAGGATTTTTAACGGTATAGGCTATTTTTTTCCATAGCCGAAGGCGTGAAGTTGTGTTATAATCCAACAATTCCTTACTCTGAGCACGGTAAAATAGAATTTTTAATAAAGTTTTCTCGATACTCCAATTTTTGGGCTGAAATCTTCAAGCTGCTACAACATTGGGCTGGTTCAACATCAACATGTTCTGTCCAAAAAAAATGATCCAAACACTGCGTTTCAGCATCGATACCTCTTTAAGTTTTCGAGGACTTAGATCCTTTCCATGCAACCCTCACCACATATATAAATCCTCGAATTTACTATGTTCATGTGTAATAATTTTGCAGGTGCAGTCCAGGAATTGGAAAGGAATTAGGTTGAATTACCTATTCTGAATGAGATGAAAGTTAAGATTTTGTCACTAAAAATAGCATGCCTCTCTCACCTCGAAGACGCACGATTTGAATTATAGGCGCCTTCAGCTAGCACAGTTGGGATGTTACGTGCTTGTAAAATAAAAAGAATCAAAGTAGCCCCCCCCCCCCCCCCCCCGTAAACTGAGGTTGAAGAAAAACGGACGATCGAAAAAACGTACTTACCATGTATTAAACCTCAGGAACTGTTTATCTATCTGCAAAGACCAAAAAGGTAGATGGGGTTAATAATGAGAATCTCCAACTTTGGTCAAATAAATCTGATCGTTATTCTTACATTCATTAATTTTAATCCAGGTAGGTACCCTTTACTTGGGTGGTCATCCACCTGCAGTATATACTCGATTCCTAGTTTGTAGATATGTATACCTACCTATGTAAATGCGTTTGATTATATTTAGATAGATGCAAATACATTGTTAGCTCGTAAAAATTATGTTTTAAAATATAATTGTTAAAAAATAAAGTCAATTTTTAAATCCGTTATTCAAGACTCGTATCAGTATCGGTTCTTTTATTAACTTCATTTTATCATGTGATTGCTCTTGGCGCACAGTGGATCGGGTCGATAGGAGAGGTCGGACAAAATCTGTAACCTTCGAACGCTTATAATTCCGTTTATACAAAACTTTGAGGTTCTAAAAGTGGTTCCATCGGTTTTCTCGTGAAATTTTCTATACCATAAGCACCCCTTGAAATTTAAAATGTGACAAAATTGACATCAAAAGTTGCAGTTTTAGTCAAAAATGTTATGTCTGGCCTCACTAATTGACTCGATCCACTGAATGGCGATACACCTAAGGGCAAAATAGAGGCAAACTGGAGAAATGAAACATGGATAAAAAAAGTAAACAAAACAACAAACAAAAAAACAAAAAAAAGCGAGTGAACATGCGTTATCGGGTTTGAAAGAATACATGCATGAATGATGAGCTGTGATAAGAGATGATTTGATACAAAGCTTGACGTAGCAAATAAGAACAAATTCTCACATGAGTATTTAGTTTTGAAGTAAAAGACCTTTTGGTATGAGTCGTGCGTTCTTTAGGATACCAACGAGGGTATTCAAGAGATCAATTTTTTAGATAATAATAATAAAACTTTTTTTCTTCAAACCATTTAAAAACCGTAAACTCTGGAGCAGGTCTCATCGACCTTTAAAATGGCTTACATGGCAATTTTTTTGGAGCGACTGAGTCTCGGTAGGACATTCAGAATTGATTTCTATAGAATTTCGCATTCCGATTCCTGCAACTTGTAGGTATTCGTGATGATTTTTTTGCACAAAATCAGGTTGAAAATGAAAATGAAATGCAACAGGAAAAAAATGAGGACATTTAGCTTACCTCGTGCACTATCTGAGTATCATTATAAACTGTATTGACTTCATTGAATTTTTTCTGGAAGATTTTATAAGATTCGGAGGTATCAAACAAGTCGCAAATTTGGTAGACCTCTTTCTTCGTTCGCGTGTCTTCTCTTATGCTAAGCTGTGAAATAAGGAACTCGGCGGTGTTGTAAGCTTTTGGACAGACCATTCCAAGCCTAGAAAAACGTAATGTATTATCTAAGAGTGCATCCTTCAGGTAATAGTTCTGTGAAAAACCGAGGGTAATGCGGAAGACGCATAATCCTTTAGGGTGGAAACTTTTACGAACTTTTTAAAAATCAAGATCTTGCGTGCCACGGAGATTTGCAATTTGAGTGCTTCATCCTTAAAAATTTCGCAGGTAATATGATGGTTTGAAAGATTATCTTAAGATATTTAGATTATTCCACAATTAAAAAAAGTCATGGTCTAATTTTAACAATACGAAAATAAATTATCCTTCTCTTACCGTTTTTGGGCAGATTTCAGCTGTTTAAAATTGCAGTTTATCATCTGGTTAAATTTTTCTTTTTTCTAGTAAAACTTAATAGAATTGAATAACTTCTAACTTTTATTATTACCACTGTCCGCCTCTTTATCTAGTCAAACGCGCCATGAACAAGTAGGATCAAATACATTAGCAGTGCCATGCATTTTTACCCCTCGCACAATAAGCACAGTGTGACAAAAATTTTAAAATAAAATTGCAATTTCCCTCCCTTAAAATGCACATCATTCGATTAATGAATGCCGCTTTTAAACGGTCAAATAATAGAGTTTCATAAATCAGGAAAATAGGCAATTTGGAATGCAAAGAAAAATTAGAAATTATTCCCATTTTATCGTCATAGTCTCAATACAAGGAGTAAGGAGACCTTCAATATAGTAAGTAGGCAAAATGCCCAACAATCAAATGTAGGACGAATAATATTATGTTATGAAATCGCAATGCATTGGACCTATGCTTCTTTGGAAACATCCCTGGTAAAAATTGACAGTAGAATCTGTGTTCCAAAATACCATCGACCCACAGCCGGCTGTAAGATTTCCAATAGCTTCTACAGCCGGCAACACAATTTCTTATAGCCTTTTATAGCCGATGGCGATTAAGCAACAGCCTGGCGATAAAGTGTATGCTAAACGTTACTAATTACGGATGCTAGGACTTAGCGAGTTTTTGGACTACCGCTCTCTTTTTGGGCCGCAGTATCTTGATTTAATTTGCGAGGAAAGCTCCGTTCTTTTGAAAGATGCCTGACATTCCTAAGATGTTGGAGCGCCTACAATTTCGTATTATACTGTGCAATACCTCTGGTGTGAAATAGTTGCTTCAAGCGCCGCGGTACGCTGCGGCGCGGCGCGGCGGGCGGGCAGCCAGCGCTGAACGCGCAATGGCGCCTGCAAACCTAACAGAGATACTTCACGCATTGCGCAATGCGTGAAGTATCCCTGTTAGGTTAGTAGGCGCCGGTGCGCCGCCGCTCCGCTTTGTGTTGGGCTCTTATATTTAATCTCGCGGAGTCAGCGTTTTTCAACTCATGACTTTGAAATTTTTGCACACTCTGTATGGATTATTCTCATTTTAATTGATGAAAAAAAATATGTAGTGAAGGAAAATATAATGTGCGTTTTGTAAATATTAAGGTGATTCCGTACAAACTTAAGGATTTACAAAGCACAAGAATTTCTACTCAATTTCTTATAGCCTTTTATAGCCGATGGCGAAAAAACAACAGCCAGGCAATAAAGTGGGAAGCCCGGCAATAGAAACTATAGCCCGGCTGTATATTTTTTTATCGCTTCGTGTAGCCTGGCCGTGTGATTTTTTCCACTTTCTACAGCCAGCTATATGATTTTCTATCGCCCTCTTCAGTCGGCTATAAGAACTCCTGTGGTATTTTGAAACGCAGCTCCTATATCGCCAATTTTTACCAGGGATAGCAATGCAAATCGATGGTGAAACTGCAGAAATGCGTACCTCGGTTTATTTCTTGACATACTTTTATTTTCTACATTTACTACTGGGCGTCATTTTTTTGGAGATTTAAGTGATTGTTCTTCTCTTCATGGAGAATATTCTGTGAACACTTCAAACCATGGTGTTGGTTCGGCCTTCTTCTATAAAATAAATTAGGAGCGGCGATTTCAAAACACTGCACTGCGACCGAAATTTGCAGTTTTGTAATTTCACCGTCGAAATGCAAGATTATTATTATTGTGTCTTTTTGTTCCTCAGTCGGCCACTTGGATTGCTTTTTGCAAGAGGGAACCAAGAGCATTCCAATGTCGCTAAGATAGTGNCTTTTACGAACTTTTTAAAAATCAAGATCTTGCGTGCCACGGAGATTTGCAATTTGAGTGCTTCATCCTTAAAAATTTCGCAGGTAATATGATGGTTTGAAAGATTATCTTAAGATATTTAGATTATTCCACAATTAAAAAAAGTCATGGTCTAATTTTAACAATACGAAAATAAATTATCCTTCTCTTACCGTTTTTGGGCAGATTTCAGCTGTTTAAAATTGCAGTTTATCATCTGGTTAAATTTTTCTTTTTTCTAGTAAAACTTAATAGAATTGAATAACTTCTAACTTTTATTATTACCACTGTCCGCCTCTTTATCTAGTCAAACGCGCCATGAACAAGTAGGATCAAATACATTAGCAGTGCCATGCATTTTTACCCCTCGCACAATAAGCACAGTGTGACAAAAATTTTAAAATAAAATTGCAATTTCCCTCCCTTAAAATGCACATCATTCGATTAATGAATGCCGCTTTTAAACGGTCAAATAATAGAGTTTCATAAATCAGGAAAATAGGCAATTTGGAATGCAAAGAAAAATTAGAAATTATTCCCATTTTATCGTCATAGTCTCAATACAAGGAGTAAGGAGACCTTCAATATAGTAAGTAGGCAAAATGCCCAACAATCAAATGTAGGACGAATAATATTATGTTATGAAATCGCAATGCATTGGACCTATGCTTCTTTGGAAACATCCCTGGTAAAAATTGACAGTAGAATCTGTGTTCCAAAATACCACAGACCTACAGCCGGCTGTAAGATTTCCAATAGCTTCTACAGCCGGCAACACAATTTCTTATAGCCTTTTATAGCCGATGGCGATTAAGCAACAGCCTGGCGATAAAGTGTATGCTAAACGTTACTAATTACGGATGCTAGGACTTAGCGAGTTTTTGGACTACCGCTCTCTTTTTGGGCCGCAGTATCTTGATTTAATTTGCGAGGAAAGCTCCGTTCTTTTGAAGGATGCCTGACATTCCTAAGATGTTGGAGCGCCTTCAATTTCGTATGATACTGTGCAATACCTCTGGTGTGAAATAGTTGCTTCAAGCGCCGGGGTACGCTGTGGCGCGGCGCGGCGGGCGGGCAGCCAGCGCTGAACGCGCATTAGCGCCTGCAAACCTAACAGGGATACTTCACGCATTGCGCAATGCGTGAAGTATCCCTGTTGGGTTTCTAGGCGCCAGTGCGCCGCCGCTCCGCTTTGTGTTAGGCTCTTATATTTAATCTCGCGGAGTCAGCGTTTTTCAACTCATGACTTTGAAATGTTTGCACACTCTGTATGGATTATTCTCATTTTAATTGATGAAAAAAAAATATGTAGTAAAGGAAAATATAATGTGCGTTTTGTAAATATTAAAGTGATTCTGTACAAACTTAAGGATTTACAAAGCACACGAATTTCTGCATAATTTCTTATAGCCTTTTATAGCCGATGGCGAAAAAGCAACAGCCAGGCGATAAAGTGTAAAGCCCGGCGATAGAAACTATAGCCCGGCTGTACAATTTTTTATCGCTTCGTATAGCCCAGCCGTTTGATTTTTTCCACTTTCTACAGCCAGCTATATGATTTTCTATCGCCCTCTTCAGTCGGCTATAAAAACTCCTATGGTATTTTGAAACGCAGCTCCTATCGCCAATTTTTACCAGGGATAGCAATGCAAATCGATGGTGAAACTGCAGAAATGCGTACCTCGGTTTATTTCTTGACATACTTTTATTTTCTACATTTACTACTGGACGTCATTTTTTGGAAATTTCAGTGATTGTTCTTCTCTTCATGGAGAATATTCTGTGAACACTTCAAACCATGGTGTTGGTTCGGCCTTCTTCTATAAAATAAAATAGGAGCGGTGATTTCAAAACACTGCACTACGACCGAAATACGCAGTTTTGTAGTTTCACCGTCGAAATGCAAGATTATTATTATTGTGTCTTTTTGTTCCTCAGTCGGGCACTTGGATTGCCTTTTGCAAGAGGGAACCAAGAGCATTCCAATGTCGCTAAGATTGTGCAGCTTTTTTTACCTTGTGAAAGTAAACTAATCATCTCAACAAGTTTTACCCTTACTTTCAAAAACTATTAATTCAAGACAAAAATTACCTCTTCAAATTTACTTCTTGCTTGATTTCAGTCATTATATTGCACAAGATGTAAGTTGCACAATGCTAGCAACATTGGAATGCTCTTGATTCCTTTTTACAAAATGGAATCCACTTATAGTTACGTTTGAGCGTTTATTTGCCTTCTTGATTCTAAAATCGAATCATTTGCGATCAGTGTTCGAAACTCACTTTTGAGTTTTAGGAGCCATCTGGCGCATCAAGCCCGATTTTTAGGCGCCATTGAAGATTTTTTAGGGGCCGTATTGACTTTTTGCCGACATATTACGGCGCATTAGGTGAAAATATAGACGCAAGATGTTTTCTTAACAGAACTAGTAAGTATAGTTGTAACTTGGGGAAGACAAAAGCACAAATGATTAAATCGTGAAGAATAGAAAAAGCTGTCACTTGTAGTGCTGAAAATTTCGAATAATAACCTAATACGAAAATTCAGATTTTTAGGGACTACGTTGGCGCAGAGCCTTCATTTTTTTAAGCCCATGGCCGATTTTTTAGGCGCATTTGGCGCGTTGGCGCCTGTGAGTTTCGAACACTGTTTGCGATGAATCCTACTTTTCCTTGATGTAGACTTACGTTTTGAAGTGGTCCAGAGCGTCGTTGATGGCCCCCTGGAAGGCAACGCGGCCGCCGGCGACCATGAGGATGACCTCGTCGAAGGTCTCGAAGACCCCAGACGTTGGCTGGTGGATGGTGCATACGACTGTTTTTCCATTTTTCGCTAGGGAGCTCAGGCAGGACACCATGCTCAGAGCGTTGAAGCTATCCAGACCGGTTGTCGGCTCGTCGCAGAAAAGAACCGGTGGGTCTGTCAGCAGCTGAAACCAAAAGTTATTCATCTTCATATACAGCACCTTATACCTATAGATCGCATTCGATACATCAAACGGGTGAGATTGTATCGATAGACGCTATTAGTGGCGCGTCATAGGGATTCTCCATAATATCGAATTGCATCCAAACAATAGCATTGGTATAACTTCTTTCAATGCTACGAACCAATGCGAAAAAATCGATATATATCGCTTTTCTGTGACGTGGCACTAATAGCGTCTATATAGATTGGTTATTGAGTTTCGAGTTTCGAGTTTCGTATGATCATGGTGTCAACAAAAACTTAGAAAAACTGTTTTTTTTTCTTTTTCTTTTTCTTTTACATTGGGTCTTACGAGATAATACTTCAAATCAATTTTCCTCCAACCTGAGTCAGAGTAACGTATTAGGTACTCCCTGTATGCTATGAACACTGTCCATTGAGTCCTCTCAGAAGCGTGGCGTGCTTTGCGATGTATCGATTGATCTGTCAGTAAACTTATAGAAAATTATCGATAAACAAGGTGTTCGCAACGAACACCCCAACAATCGATTCTTCACCATAGCTTCAAATGGAGATGTATCGATTAATCGATTATTCACGCCTCGCCACTAGTCCTGATTTTCTTCCCCACGATTTTCAAACAAAGCAATCAAAATGCAAATGGATGGAATGAATTGGCCGATTCGGACGCTCAGCTGACAGACCCGTCAGATTCTGTTTCTAGCGTAATAAAGTACTCAATCGCACGGTTCATCATTTAGACTCAAATTGGTTGAAAAATTCGATTACGTAAGTAACCTCTATTCAGAGACGAGGCCCCACCATTCTCGCTGTCTGTACCTACTTATGAATGTCGAGGAAACTCAGCGGATCTCCGCGAATATGGGTCCTCGTAGGATTACGTAATCTGATGGTAGTAAGGGGGCAAAGCCGAGTGCAGTGACCTCATGTTTTATCCATTGATGTTGAGAGCTATGGAAACGTGTGAGACCGAGTTACCCATTTACTGCCTTCCTCAACAAACCACGAGTTGTGCTCCTCTGACTTTAGGAGAGTTGAACATTCTTTATACTAGGGCCCACGAACGATGATCCCTGAAAAATCGGGCGAATAAACGCGTGGGCCATGTAAATGACAACGCTGCAGGGTCGAGCACGCACATCGACGAGACCGGGTATTGTGAACGCGAAAAGCTATTGTATGCGAACTGCTGCTACTACTCTACCCCTATCTTCAGGTCAAAATTCTTCATAGGAAGCCCTTTCGTAAAAGATCAATTTCTTGTAATTTTGCCCCAATCTCTTCGTCCATTACATGGTTGGATTGCTCGTAAAATTCTGAGCTAAATCATATGTAATTGTTGTATACAATTTTTATTTTTTCCTTCTTTTTCCTTTTTGAAGCGAAGTTCAATTTTTATTTATAACGTCGTATCTCGAACTGTAACTTTGCTGCTATTTGACCGATTTTTATAAACGAGGCCTCTTTTTACTCGTGTTTTAAAGGAGAGTAACGAAACACTTGCTAAAAAAATGTTACACAGCTTTCAACAAATTTTGACTTTTTCTAGCGGGAGGGTGAAATTGTAAATTACGCGTAAGTAATTAGGGTTCGATTGTGGCTCGGCTCGGCATTGTCCCCGAACTCGAGACTCGGTTCGGGCCGGGGTGTCGCTGTTGCCAGTGTTTGCAAGAAATACCCGCGGCTCAGGGATCATCGTTCGTGGGCCCTAGTATAGTGGCCAATTCCTATGGTAATTTTCTCAACTTCGATGGGTTTCTTTTCCAGGTTCTACCGAACTTTTTTATTTTTTCCCATTTTTTTGTTTGATTTTATTTCTAAAATCCGTGTGAAGAAGTTTCATGTGGACGCTATTTATTTGATTCTTGGTAAAATTTTTAAATCGAAAAAAAATTTTAATTGAAATCAAAATTTAATTTTTTTTTTAAATTTTAATCTTTTAATCTTATTCTTAATTCGTTCGAATCGACACCGGTCTTTTAATAATTTGCCAATGATCGAATTGGTGTAGATCGGTTCACAGCGATATGGATTCACGATTTTCTTTTTCGATCGACTCATGTCGATCGAACCCATTACACCCTTTTTTTTTAGGAAATCTCTCTGATGTGGCCTTCGATGTACTTACTTTCCTACGAGAGCTCGAGTGATAACTTTGGTAACCTTGGAGCCATGCACCCGTGCTAAAGAAGAACGCCGTATGAACATTCGAGAGTTGCCACATTTTCTTCTATACAACGTTCATTTCTGAAGCAAGTAATGAATATTTTTCCTTGATATTTTCAGGATCTTTGGGTAAAATTGCGCACAAAACTTTCTGAAAAATTAGAAGGAAAATATTCATAATTTTACCAGAAAATTCGTGTTTTAATAAAAGAAATTTGGCAACGCCTGGAGGCGCTTACGGCGTTTTTCCTTAGCACGGTAGCATGCGTCAGCCACTTCATTAAGATGCTTCTGGCCTATACGCTTTGGCTCACAGTCAGACTTGAGGAGCGGATTGCAGAGGCGTGTATGCACTGCTCGCCTCGTTACATAACCCCTGGCTCGCATGACCACGTTGTCGCTCAATTAAGAATTATGATATTTGTTCCATGAGTAATGATGCACTTCGGTTCCCAACGAAACGTCGCGTCGCATCACGGCGAGGGTTTACACGCTCCGAGCTTGCTTGACGGCGTGAAAAAATCGCACACATTACATTGAGTCTTACGGGGAAAAATGCTGAGTTTTCAGTACAGTTTGGCAACTATACATATCCGGCCGCGGTCGTCAAAATCACAACGCAAGCCTGCGAACGGATGCAGCTTCGTAGCCAAAGGATCAGGGATATCTGCATTGCCCGGCGAGACTCTAGCTTGGGCAAAAGTTTGAATTAAAAAATTCGGATATGTTCTGAGCGAGTTTAAATTAACTTATCGGAGACGCAAGTCACGTACTCGACGGCGATGCGGCGTATGGAGTATGCGAGGTGGATGCAGTTGTATGCAGTTGAGTGTAGCGGAATTGTGGGCAATGAGAAAGACGTACTCGTTTTCACGAGAATACGGCTCTCTTTGACAGTTTCTTCTTGCGCTGAGGAAAATACTCGTGCGTAAAGAAAGCTGTTTATTACGGCGAGTATTTTAGTTGTAACAATGTGTCACTCAATAAAATTTGTCGGCGACCCACGCAAACAATAGTTCAAAATACGTGTTTCCAGACTCATTTGCGCCATGGACTTACGAAAAGGGGGGATCTGGCCCGACCCCCCGCCCCTCTGGATGGAGAGGGATTCCATGCCCCCCCCCCCAGGCTCCCGGTGGTAGGGGTACCCGGCACCAGGCCCCTCCTTAAAAAATCAATAAAAAATGACCTACGTATGAGTATGATTTGCGTTTAGATTTCCTCGCTAATCGTCACGCCAATCTACGCACAAAGGAGTCTAAAAGTATGTTTTTGAATGCGTGTCACGACAAAAATAATTTCATTCGACGTCATTACAGCTTATATAAACAAACGATCAAAACAAGCATTTTATCGAATGTCTGGACGGATATTCAAAGTGGCCAAACTAAAACAAATTTCCATATACGTATTTAGAGATTTGATGATAGAGCACAAACTGCTCATACTTTAATACATTTTTGAACCAATGAAATAAGCTTAATAAATAGATCACGATTCCATACCTGAACCGCCAGTGATACTTTTCTCCTTTCTCCACCAGACAGGAACCGAAGTTGAGAGTGCATGCACTTTCTTAGTCCAAAATCTAAAATTAAATTGTTGATGATCCTATTCCTTTGGTTTTCTGACACTCTAACGTCCATTCTCAGACATCCCTGCAACCAAATCCATCGCCGGTTGAGCCATCGAAAATTATTCATGGAAAACTTACGATGAGAATTTTTGATGTGAGTAATAATCTTGATGTGGGGAATGGTATGAAATAAAATTACGAGCATCCATTAACCAAGAATGCAGTTTGCTAGTTCATCTCAATTTTTTGTTCAAAAATTACCAAAAATTGAGTTTTTCAGCTTAAAAATGTCATAATTTTTCAGGAGTAGACCTACCCCCTTAGATACAAGTCTTTAGGGGGGGGGGGTCAACTGAATCAAATTAGGACCGCTGATTATTGGAATTGATAGACATAGGTTTGTGCACAGACGACAAATGGGAAACGGAGCGATTCCATAGGTCGAAACAGGTGGTTGCTAGAATAAGTGGAAAAATGATGGACTTCAATGATAAAGTATAGGGTCCTTCATGGATTGTCGTTGGATAGTCTATTACTTATAGCTCCTTATTGTCCATTGCCACCACTCGTCTCCACCGGCTGGCTTCATTTGGGTTTTGACCTTTTTTCCCATCGGTTTGTCCATCAATTTAAATAATGAGCCGCCAGACCCCCGTCTGCAAAGCTACCACTCTCTAAGGGGGATTGACTGAATAAAGTGGAGCTCTTGCATTTGTCAGGAATGTGCAATTTAACTACGGTTTCCAATGTAAAATTTCGCGAGAAATACAATGGTGTCACTAGTTTTCTAAAGAAAAAACTCCAAAACTCAAAAAAAAGCTCTCAAAGTTAAGGCCGTAATGGAGGCGTATCCCACGCTATCCTGAGAGTCCACCTCTGTAAGTCAAACTCTCTATGCGGAGATAGGGAGTAAATGCATGAACAGGGTTACCACTTTGTTTGGGGCCTCCTTATAACTGAAAACATGGCAACCTTACTGATGTATTCGCTCCCTATCTTTGCATGGAGAGTTTGACTCAATATAGAGACTGGACCCTCCAGTGGACCCTCAGAATTGTATGGATATCTCATCTCCTCCATTGCGGCCGCAACTTTGAGCTTTGGAGTTTCTTTTAGAGAAAACCAGTGGCGCCATCGTGTGCCTCACGAAATTGTGCATCGTAGTAGGTGCTTGAATCGCACATCCCCTCACACATGCAAGAGCTCCATTGGCGCTGGGGCCTAGCGGTCCGATTACTGAAAATGATAGACAAAGTTATAGACAAATATGACAAAAGGAATATGGAGGGATCCTATTGGTGGAAGCGGGTGGTTATGCAATGGAGAAAGGAGGTAGACTTACTGACGGCAACCCACACGGAGAGAAAAACTTCGTGCATGGGACCCGAAGTTGAGGTCATATGGATCTCTGAAGTTTTCGGATCACGTATCTAAAAACTTGAGGTCCAGCTGCCGAAGTTCGGGTCAGACATCTGATGTACTTCAATATGTACCGAAGGGTTCGGGTCACACATCTGAAGCACTCCGGTACATACCGAAATGCCTCGATGTCTGACCCGAACTTCGACAGCTCGACCTCAAGTTTTCGGATGCGTGATCATAAAACTTCAGAGATCCATATGACCTCAACTTCGGGTCCCATGCACGAAGTTTTTTTCTCCGTGCACCAAAGACTCTATAATTAGTCCATCATTTTCTCCCTCAGTCTCTATGAACCACAAATTTTGACCAATAGGGTCGCTGGTCGCTCCGTACTTCCCACATCTCCTTCGTCTATAGCTCTGCCCATCAATTTCAATAATCAGCCCGCTGGGCTTGAATGAGGGGGGGGGGGGTCCCGAGTGTGCCCTGCGGGTGAGAAAAGGTGAGGAATGGTGAGAGGCTGGCAGAACGTACCGGAGTAACGTACCATGAACTGCAAATGCTCGAGGACGGTGAGGTTCTCGACGGTGAGGTCGGTCTGTGGCATGAATCCTGAAATCCGAAGCATGAGCTCGGGCTCGACTGGTCGACCGTTGAGCAGGATCTCACCCCGCCGCTCGTTCGCCGATGATCGCCCACTCACCGTTGAGAGCAGCGTTGTTTTCCCCGCACCGCTGTAACACAGTCACACACAGAAAAACTTGTTATAGGTTTTTTTGCAATTCTAGCAGTTTAGAGAGTAGATACGGAAAAAAACAACTAAGCGCTGAGCACTAGCACTATAAGTAAAATAGCACCAACTGCAGCAGGGATAGCGAAGAGAGTATAGTAAGCCGTTAACGGTAAACCTAAAACCTGCCTCTTTTTATGGGATAATAACCCTTAAAGAAAAGTCCGGAAAATTTTTTGTAAACTAAGGGCGCTCTCATACATTTCAAAAATACGAGAAGTAAAAAGTATTTGAAGCAGTTGATAACCGATAATTTTCAGAGATTTTGAGTTTGCCGATAGTGTTCACATTTTTCAGGTTGAATCTGAGACTCCAACTTAGGTCCGAATGAAAAGAAATTGCCATTTTTTTCCCTTCTTTTTTCACATGTCCTTTTATATATTGAGCCTATATCAATGAAAATCAGTAATTAGCAGTGTTAAAAGTCTCATTTTTTACCAGAAAAGTGTACTCTTGGCATTATCTTGATCAGTGTTTGAAACTCACAGGCACCAACGCGCCAAATGCGCCTAAGAAATCGGCCATGGCGCCTAAAAAATGAATGCTCTGCGCCAACGTGGCCCCTAAAAATTTCCCCCTAGACATCTGAATTTTCATATTAGGTGACCATTCGAAATTTTCAGCACCACGAGTGAAAGCTTTTTCTATTCTTCACCATTTCATTATTTGTGCTTTTGTCTTCCCCAAGTTACAGCTACTTACTAGTTCTGTTACGAAAACATCTTGCGTCTAACTTTTCACCAAATGCGCCGTAATATATAGGCAAAAAGTCAATTTGGCCCTTAAAAAATCTTCTCCTAAAAATCGGCCTTGATGCGCCACATGGCTCCTAAAACTCAAACGTGAGTTTCGAACACTGATCTTGATCCAAAATTAATCTGTATTCCTCTATGCGATTAAGCCTTATTTTTCCGGCAATGGGTGAGGAAGAATGCTCCGCAGGATCTGATATTTCAGCTGCAAAATCTGCACCACGGTTGTTAAATGAAAACGTGGTGACAAGCCGCAGAAAACCAAAGCACAAAAGAGCCCCTATAAGGAAAATGTCTACCTTAATGAGAAAAATATATTCATGGGGCGGCGCGGAGAAGACAGATAGGCATTAAGAATTTCAGACATGGAGAGCACTCGACGGTGCATGACACGGTGGAAACAGTGGCGAGGCGTGAATTGCGATATATCGATTGTTATGCCATTTAAACCTATGGTAAAGAATCGAATATTAAGGTGTTCGCTGCGAACACCCTGTTTATCGATCCTTTTCCAGAGGTTTAAATGGCATAACAATCGATATATCGCAATTCACGCCACACCACTGGGTGGAAACGAACATTTGCGGGGCTGAGCAGGAAAACGGTTCACTTATATGCTTTTGAAATAAATAAAAAAATAAATAAATGAAAATAATTTTGTTTGCCTGGGTAGGTCGGTTTCGGATTGCCGCGCCTTAATATTTAACTGGGGCTAGGTAGCGTTGCATTCTTATTTTAAAAAGTCGTCATTTTGTATTTATTTCCAGGAATACTCGTAAAAGAAATAATTGCTCAACATTTCAGTCCAACGCGCATTTAAAGAATGATCATGGAAGTTGTCAAATTAGGCTACATAAATTAACATTCGATTTGAAGGATTACGTTTTTATACTTAAAGATATCGCATTCCATTCCGAATTTTTACTCTTTCATACTATAAGCACGAGGTAATAACGCTGCAGGAAAGCAATGAACGGGTAAGAGATTCGAAACACAGTTTTTGGCCAGGTAGGTAGTCTAATTTTATTATCTCCTAGTTAGTACGTTGATGCGAGGCAAACGTATCTTTTTTGGCGAGAAAAAAACAGTGAACACTTTTAGGTGTGTATGCAAAGTAACCTTCCGATGAATACAGAAGCTAATATCATTTTCGTACCTAATTTCAGGTCGAACGAGGCTCAATTTTGAAATTTACGTCAATTCTCATGGGTTATAACAAAGTTTTAGCTAATGGTGTGGAATTGAAAACTAAAATTTCAGTGTCAATTGTTTGCAAAGTTTGCTTTATGGTGCAACTTCGTTCAAGATCCTGGTAAAAATTGGCGATAGGACCTACGTTTCAAAATACCATATAAGTTCTTACAGCCGACTGAAAAAGGCTATAGTAAATCATACAGCTGGCGGTAGAAACTGGAAAAAATCATACGGCCGTACTACCCAAAGCGATAAAAAATTATACATCCGGGCTATAGTTCCTATCGCCGGGCTTTACACTTCATCGCCGGGCTTTACACTTCATCGCCGGGCTTTACACTTCATCGCCTGGCTGTTGCTTTTTCGCCATCGGCTATAAAGGGCTATAAGAAATTGTGTGAAATTTGTGTGCTTTGGAAATCATTGAGTTTGATACGGAACCACCTTAATATGTACAAAACACACACTATATTTTCCTTTAATACATATTTTTTTTTCATCAATTAAAATGAGAATAATCCATACAGAGTGTGCAAACATTTCAAAGTTGAAGTTTTTCATGAGTTGAAAAATGCTGAATCTACCAGATTAAATATAAGAGCTTAACACAAAGCGGAGCGGCGGCGCACCGGCGCCTACAAACCTAACAGGGATACTTCACGCATTGCGCAATGCGTGAAGTATCCCTGTTAGGTTTGTAGGCGCCAATGCGCGTTCAGCGCTGGCTGCTTGCCCGCCGCGCCGCGCCGCAGCGTACCACGGCGCTTGAAGCAACTATTTCACACCAGAGGTATTGCACAGTATCATACGAAATTGAAGGCGCTCCAACATCTTAGGAATGGCAGGCATCCTTCAAAAGTACGGAGCTTTCCTCGCAAAATAAATCAAGATACTGCGGCCCAAAAAGAGAGCGGTAGTAAAAAACTCACTAAGTCCTAGCATCCGTAATTAGTAACGTTTAGCATACACTTTATCGCCAGGCTGTTGCTTAATCGCCATCGGCTATAAAAGGCCATAAGAAATTGTGTTGCCGGCTGTAGAAGCTATTGGAAATCTTACAGCCGGCTGTAGGTCTATGGTATTTTGGAACACAGATTCTACTGCCAATTTTTATCAGGGGAGTAACAATTCCTCGGTTTTTTCAAAAAAGTCCCTTACTTACTTCCTTCGTTTTGGGGGCTTCGATCGTAGAGCTGATAAAAAATTAGGTTGGAAAAAAAAGTTTGTTACAATATCTGTGTTGAATTCTGTTATTCCAGCCCCAGTTAGTTGATTGCATGGCCATTAATCAAGTTCATTAGTCTATGATCTATTAAAGGTGATTATCAAGTTATGTGCTGACCGATGTGAGATTGCTTACGCTCATGATGCGTATTGTCACTCGGTTGAAGAAAGGACGCGATCATATTTTCAAGTGAGCCTAGGATAGCATAGAGCTGCACGAATGGGAGGTATCACTTCCAAGTTTAATTGCATCAGTTCCAACAGATAGGTCGAAATTACGCTTCAACTGTTAGCAGATGAAAGTACGTGAGCTCTAAGAAATGCATACTGAGTTCAAAGATTCATCTAAGGATGCAAAACATTATGGATCCTTCTGTTATAGAAACCAATTAAAAACAAAACAAATATGGACGTACGAAATTGTGGTGAAACAGACCTGGCTCCCATGATGACAGTCAAAGATCCAGCTCTCGCATATCCACTAACTGGAAAAAACATAAACATAAGGGTGTACAGATAACGTTATAACTGGAAATTTTCTGATTTATCTATTGTTTACTTGAAAAATTTCAATTATATGCAGGTTTGGTTGAAGATTGAGAAGGTCTTTCCGTAATTTTTTTCTGTGGACAGCTCCTATACGAAAAATGGGGGATGTTCTCCGGCCAAAGGGGACACTTTTACGGCCTTTACATTTTTTTGAAAGCCCATGGAGGTAGGAGGGAGGGGAGAGGTTAAATACAGACTGGAATCTTTTTAAGAGACCGCCTTCATCTTGTGATGTATACTTTAAAAGGGTATGATTACAAAAGAAAGTGAAAAAGAAAGTATTTAGCACAAATTTTAAAACAGCTTCCAGTCTAAATGTTTTCGAATTTTTAGATCGACAACACAGACGAAACTCTGGTTTTTGCTTGAATTTGTTTCCTTTCATTCCAATAAAATAACCGCTTAGAGGGAGTTGCAAAAAAAATTTAGAGCTCTCCTCAGCCGCCTAACATGTAGTAACCCCCACCTCTCCCAGGCCACTTTCTAACAGATTTCTAGACAAGGTCAATTAAAGTAGCGTCTCATTAATTTATATTACATGGCTGATTTTTGAAATCTTGTGTTTGTCTACTAGACAAGACAAAGATGTTATTGTTGAATGAGATCGGTTTGACTCATTAAGTTGTGCTCAACGTAAAAAATGCATTGCGAGTTCCGGTTTTGGTTTTGAAAATTTAATACTTAGGAGATATAATAGGCGTTTACACAACATTAAAAAATAACTCTCAACTCCGATCAATTGCTCACATCACCTGAGATCCACGGAAAATTTTGTAAGCAAAAATCACCCCAATGAGAGTGAAAAAAAATGTAGATTACCTGAATTAAGAAGACGAGTTCTTTGTACTTTTTGTTGTTTAAAAAGTCCGTCCGCTACCTTTCTATTCGACCACACGCTGAGGTCCTTCCACGATATACCCACATCCTCTTGGAGATGTAAAGTCGTCCTGAAAACACATCATAAATGCAATATTTTGAGATACGCCCATTTGAACTTAGATTTTAATTAATTTTCAAATATCAAAAGTAAATTAAATAAAAGCAACTAAAGCATTAAAAGAAACTGAATCATATACCTGCTTTTGAAAAAGGTAATATTATAGTCCCTCCTAACGCTAGACTCTACGGACGAAATTAGTGCTCTATACCAACTCACATTGTATTATCGACTAAATTTGGTGTAAGGCGCCGATACAGCTAGTAAGCAAAAGTGATAAGTATAGGCACTGTCGGTATGCAGCACACAGTTTGTTAGCCGAGTTAAAATCAGATGTATCATTGGTACGGACCGACTCTTTTTCGAAGTATAATTATAGAGGAAGAATTAAGAATGCGATTGAATGTATGTTGAGCGGCACGATACCCATTATTGGCGGCACCGGCCTTTGCTTTTAACAAAAAGCAACAGCCGGTTGGAGCAGCAACGCTATAATAGGCGTTGGTAAATCTGGATTCAAATAAAATAAACCGGACGAAGAAATAAAGTCTTAGTGAATCCAATCAGTCGTTGACCCAACGGACTTTATGATACAGTTGTTTGGAAGCGACTCACGCGATGTTGAAGCTTTCTTCATCAGCGAGCAACTATTTTAACTCCCCAGAAATCGAATTGCATATCCTACAAAATGAAGGAATTTTGAACTGACGACGCGGCAATTTGTGTTCTTGGGCACCGCCGCAAAGTGGATCGGGTCAATTAGAGAGGTCGGACATGAAATTTTTGACTAAAACTGCAAATTTTGATGCTTATTTTACATTAAGAGGGGTGGTTCTAGAAGAAAATTTCACGAGAACATCAATGGAACCATTTTCAGAACCTCAAAGTTTTGCACAGACGGAGTTGTAAGCGTTTAAAGTTGCTAAATTTTGTTCGACCTCCCCTCAATAGGAGGTGTAAGGTGTAAGGTGTAAGGAGGAGCACGGTGTAAGTTTTGCTGTAAGTTCACTTTCACCTTGAGCCACTATCTCTACTCCAAAGAGATCAAATTGCATATCCAACGAAATGTAGGAGTTGGAGAAGAATTTACTGTTTAGCGGCCCAACGCCTTTCGGACGGGTAAGTTTCTGTTTAGAATGATACCGACGAATTGCTTCCTTTCTTTTGTACTTCAAAGTTTGTCAAATTTTTTAACTTTGCGGGTCGAGTTGAAAAAGGGATGAAGTTTAAATGTGCCGCAAAAGGCCTTTTTCAGTCAACAGTGCTAAATTTTTTGTAATACTACCAAGAACACCGGTCTAAATCTTTGAGCCATTATTTGCATTACCACGTATGTTATATGCGTTAGAGGGGAACTCTCTTAGATTGCCAAAAGCACTAAACTTTAAAAACTTTAACAGCGATTTTCTTAAATTTACTGTTTTTTCATGTTCTATGAGGGGTTACTTAAGTTACTTCAAGTCAGAATGTCAGAATTTGTTTTAAAACATTTCAATTACGTGACTAATGCGGAAAAAGCTCCCTCATTTCATAGGAAGCGTGTTTGTGTTTACCTTCTGTATAGTAGACATCAACCCCTCATATAACTTTTTTGACGTTCTTTGGCATATATAATGGGAGGGCAAAGGTGCTCAAGTCATCATAAGAGTCGGGCTCGTGATGTAATACAAGTAGATGCGCGCAGAACCCGTAAGTAATTACTGCAAAACTTGTTCCCAGCATAATTGTGGAAGTATCAATTAGTTACCGATGAGCGACAGCTCGCATGCTCCCTCCAACCACTCGCACTAGTCAGATTTCGCTCTGAGAGAAAATTCACTGCGAGCAGAAAAAGTGGCGTGGAGTGTTTTGCGATGTATCGATTGATCTGCCGTTTAAAACTATGGAATACGATCGATAAACAGGGTGTTCGCACGAACACCTTGGTAGTCGATACTTTGCATAGCTTCAAAAGGGAAAATATCGATAGTCGATTGCTACGCCTCGGCCACTGGTGAGAAATATTCAACTCAACATAGATTAAGCACATACAATCATACAAAGAATGACTTTTTATTTGTACCTTTTTAATACATTATTTTAATATTATTTTATTTTTTTTTCAAAAATAGTGTGGAGACAGATGGTTGTTTGAAAAATTGCAATGTGTTTAACAAATACCATGTAAACAGTGCTCGTGATCCTTTGACCCTTACTTCGTCTGTACACTACTTGTTCAACAGATAGCAGTTATAACGTTCGAATCACTGAATTAGTCTTGAAAAAAAAAGGGGGGGGGGGTGCTTCACTACCATGCACGGGTTTACGTTGACTAGCCGAGGAACTGCGACGATCTGGCAACACGTAATCAAACGTCTGATTAAGACTTCAACATGACAGATGAAGCCACTTTGCTAAGCTGATTCGTTTTACCAACGACAGAGCTGCGTAAATACGATCTAATATCCTACAACCATTGATATTTTATATTTTTACTGACGATGAAATTTAACACAAAAATTATATTCAGCTTCAGGACACAGATGTGATTCGTCATTCAGTTTAGGGACTGTCCATACGTTACGTAACGCTTACTTGTGCTTTTTGAACATCCTCATTCCTGTGTGGCTCTTTATGCCTAAAAATTACGTAACGCTTGACACATACCTACACGAGGCAGAAATAACTTCATTTACAAGGATCGAACCGCGGTTCAGATGGAACGCAAAAGTTTGGTTACGTATCGAAATTTTTGTTCGTAGAAACTGAACTTCGGTTAACAGATAGGTAATCGAAGTCATTGCTAAAGAATGCAAATCCTAGTATTGCTGAGTAAGACTTCAATTACCTGTATCTCCAGGAAATTTCAGTCACCTGAAACGGAAAATTTGGTGCGAACCAAAGTTTCCCTGTTCATATGAACCGCGTTTAGCCGAATAAAGGAACCAAGCCACATCAGTTATTGGCAAATTTAATTGGGCAATTAAACGTTTCGTACGGAGACGGTTGTGCGGATTTTTGTGCGAATTTCAGTGAATTTTTTGCGTGGCACGAAGCAAATTCCTTACCATTCTTAAAGGAATCCGCACAAAAAAAATTTCAAAACTCTCTGGTAAAATATTGATTTGCCCAGTTAAATATGGCGATAGCTGATATGGCTTGGCTTAATTTGGCTTTGGTCATCAAAATATAGCCGAGGGTGGTTTCCCGGCGATAAATTTTCTTAACGCAATAACAAAATCTACTACTACCACTAAGTCACCCTTATAGCGCTTCTGTCCGCTCCGTGACACCCAACCGCCACTGATAGCGATCCTGCCTGAGTTCCTCCGGCAGATCGCATCTCCTCATTTCCTGCCTTATACCCTCAATCCACGATTTAGCAGGGCGTCCTTTACGTTTTCTGCCACGGGGGACCCAATCTAGAACCTGCTTAGTAACAGAATCTGACTTTTTTATTCGGTGGTCACTGACATCTCATGGAACGGAACGTGATCTGTCATTCGGATCAGCTACATATGTGAATCGGTCTGAGTTAAGATGGATTGGCCTGAAAGCGCGCTAAATAACGTAATTGAGACACATCGGGGTACTTAAGGATTAAACTGTTCAAACCGGGATGGATCTAAGTGCACTATACTTCATCAAAACCACCGAAGCATTGGCGGATCCAGCAAATTGGCAACATTGTTTTTCTCCATTTAAACCTATGGTAATGTATCGATTCTTGGAGGGGCCAGGTGCTCTGACAAGAATCGATTATTTAACGTAACATGTTTAAACGGAGGGAAATCCGGTGTTACCAAATTGCTGGATCCGCCTCTGCACCGAAGACGACGCGACGGACGTAAAAATAGAGACGTGACGCCCTGTGACGCTTTGTAACATTGGCGTTGGCTCCCATCATGCGTAACGTTAAGTTACGTTATTACGGATACTCCTTAGTTTTCTCTTAAGCGCCCAGACCACGTCCAAACTAGGGGCTTCTAAGAGGCTCATCGATGGAACTGTTGACTGTTGCCTTTCAAAGAATTTGATCCAATTCTTCATATTTGATTTTGTTAAAGAAAACAATTCAGATGCCAAATGACCACCTCAGTGATAGTTAAATAATAATGCGGTTTTAAATCACCCATAATGCATCGAAGCTGGACTTTCAAGAGTATTCATTTTAATGTTCTTCTCAAAGTCTAACAATCAACACTTTTTTTTTTACAATATCAGCTATAGCCAATATACTGAATTAAAAAAAATATTTTGCGCGTTTTATATTACGGCATTAAATTCACGAGGTCGAGGACAAATAATTTTGGAGGAGACAATTTTTCGCTGAAAGAGCTAGCTGTTGAGGATCTGAACTGTCAGTTCATTTGGCTCAGACGAAACCTGTTTCCTTTATTAATTAATACATGCTCCAACGCTGGCACAGCCATTCGTCAACGTCACCTCTGCACGTTTTTTTAACATAAACACCAGTGTATTATCATTATTCTGCAAGTCTCCCCGAGCGGTATTAACTTCCAAACGTCTATCCTCTCTCAGAATCATGGAACGGTTCTCTTGTGGTGGCGGCACCGGGCAGCGTGTAATCCGAAGAGAAAATCAGGTATGTCTCAGTGGCGTGGCGTGCTTTGCGATATATAGATTGATACGCCACTCAAACCTATGAAAAAAGATCGATTATTAGGGCGTTCGCTACGAACACCTTAGTAATCGATTCTTTACCATAGCTTCAAATGGCGAGATATTGATAATCGATCATTCACGCCACGCCACTGGTATGTCTTCGATAAGGCCGCGGACAACTATCAACATAATGTACACATTTGAATCGACTTCCAAAAGGCTGATTGTTGAAATCGTGTAATCTCCTGTAATCTCCTCCTGTATTCTTTGTCTATCATTTTCAACAATCAGCCTGCAGGTGGCGACTCCACCTGATGAAGTTTAGATTAATGTCTACTGACATGTATATGATAAACAGAGCCGGATTTACCTGTATGCCGCCCATGGGCCGCCTGTATTTTTCCGTCCCCTTCTCATTTGTTTTGAAACATCAATAGATCGTATTCGACAGTGGTTCGATGTATCGTTCTGTTCAAAACAATAGAACATAACCTCGAACAAAAATTTTAGGATTTAATTTGGAAAAGCTGAAAATGAGAAAATTCCTAACAATTTCACTTTTCATTGCCATTCGGCACTCGAGAGAATAAAAATTCGATCACATAAGACCCGTTACTTCAGATTTCTAAATTGACTTCTGAGGCTGTGGTTACATATTAAACCGCAATCGATATCACTATAGTCTCAACTGCGTGATCTGTCGAATACGATCTATAAAAACCACCAAGTGAACGTGCCGGTGGGGGAAGGGTGTATGAGATGCGTTTACTCGTGTTGGGCACAATGACCGCAGTGCGTTTGACGCAATGCGTGAAGTATTCATGCAGTCTTGTAGGCGCTATGTGTTTCATGCCGACCGCCGCGCCGGCGCCGCTGCGTTCCAGGTCAAATTGCGTGTTCGGTTTCTCTCTAAACTCGACTAATTAAAGGTGTTGTCTCTTGTATCACCGAAAGACGACAAAATTAAAAATTATTGTACTTTTACTCTCAGGAAATGAGAGATTTTGTCGCCTTTTCTCGTTTGTAATTTATTTTCTGAATCCGATTGTTTTCGCTCATTTTTTGATACCTACATCCAAAAAGATTGCAAAATTTGCCGCTCCCTTAATTTTGCCGCCATGGGCAGCGGCCCATGTGGCCACCCCTTTAATCCGGCCCTGATGTTAAATGAAGTATTTTGAAGTAGAGGTTTCATTTCTTGATAGGTTTCTTGTTATTAGATAACAAATTGCCTGAGAAGAGGTTCTAGACTGGGTCCTCTCCTGGCAAAAAACGTACAAGACGCCCTGTCAAATCGTGGATTGATGGTATAAGGCAGGGTCGCTACCAGTGGCGGATGGGTGTCGTGAAGCGGACGGAAACGCTATGTAAAAGCGACATGTTAGTTAGTTAGGTTTCGTTTCTTCAGCCACTAACTTAAGCGGAAAGTAAAGAAGCCGTTTTTGAAATTGAATCGGCGTGCATCTAATTATCTTATCCACGAACAATTGGCCTAAAGAAACTCCATAGTTAATTAGGTCCAGACTTTTCCCCATCTGTCCAGTGCAACAAATCTTAAAGAGTCACACTTTTGGAGAGCGATAATGGGAGCGATTCTGAGAAAATCACTCGTGCCAAAGAACGTGCGAAATAATCCTGATAAAAAACACGTTTCTGGCGATTTATGTGTCACGATTAATTGAGTTGGCTGCGCGAATCGTGGTTTTAAATGCATTTTGCGGCTGTTAGCGCCGGCATTTAAATGAGAACTGGTTTGCAAACATATATTTTAATTCAATGAAAGGAGAAAATGAAGATAAAAAACCTAGTAGAGAAAAAGGAAGAAAAATTGCACCTGGTGAGAAGTGACGTAGTGACGAATTTTCATTCTGAAGGGAAGTTGGAGAGGAAGAAAAATAAAAGACAGTAATTTTCTTGAATGAGTGCTGACCTAATTCACGCAAGATGGAATTTTAAAACCGCTCTCTTCTTGGAAACAAATACGATGACATTACATCATAGCCATCAGTCGTTGTTTCTGCGATGCAGAAATTCTCATTACAAAGAGAAAAAATTCATTCAGACCAAATTTTACATTTTAGAGTTACGGTGTTTCATTCATTGTCCTTACTATCTTCCTAGCGTCCAGATTCATCAGAGTATTGGCGTATATATAAGCTAAAGTTTAAGCGGCCGATCGACAGCGGAAGCACACGCAGTAGAGCTTTCGCATTTCAATGAGTAACTTTACCCGCAAGTGCAGTCAACTGCAGTTGGTGCAAAAAGATTAGACCGCAACGCTTGATCACATCTGCTCATGCACATCAACACCCAGCTACCGCTGAGATCAGATTTGCCGCGTCACTGGTTAATCGTAATTGAGCCTTTAGAGGGATTTTACAGCCCAGCCATTTCTGATACTTCAAACGAAGCTCTTACGTCCTATTCTGCCGTGATATGGAACAACCCCGTATGAATACGCAAAGATTGCCAAACCTCGGATAGAATATATATTTTCCGGAAAAGTTATGGCGGAACAGCGGATCTCGCACACGCTGGAATAACTTTTGGCGGACTGGATTGTGATGTTGGTGCCTCAAGAACGGACCCACGGTTGGTTCAAACTTTTGTGACGCGTAAAAAGTTCAATTATACCTTTTACTTCAAATCGTGAACCAATACTTAAGGAAGAAACATTGTGGCCGCATCGCGTAAAAGCTGAACTGACGCCATTTTTGTGCAGTTTCGACCAGTGTGAGGGCGCTTCTGGGGGGAAAAAAGCTAAAAACTCCTTCCATTTTTTGGCTATGCAACACGGACATCCGCCGAGCATTAATAAGTGCATTCAAGCTTTATCATCAACGTCGCATCTGTCGGCCGAGACTAACTATAAACGCTATCAGTAGATGGACTCGAAAGACATGATTGTACGTATTCCGAGTATTGGCGGATCTAAGTTGAAAATGTAATTAAATAAACATCACCATGTACCATTTCAGACAATTTCAAACCTCAAGCACACAGGCGATGGACCATTAGAAAATGTAAGAAATTAGGTACCACAATGGTTACTTCAAAATTTTCGGGTAATATTCTGAAACTCCCAATTGAAGCACATTTTGCATGACTCCATCACATTTGATGACAATAAAAATATAGATAATGTGCAGTGGGTATGTGTAAATGATTTTAATAAAATTGCTATTCAAAAATTAAAAAATGGGTGCGGACTGAACGGCCGTCTTTAAATTACGTAACGCATTTTTTCGGCATCCCCCCCCTCCCCATTGTACCGCTTTTGTGATGTAGGTCCCTATCACTTAACAAGTGTAAAAACAAAATGGCGTAATGCTCTCATCAACTACCCTCTCCCTGGAACGTTACGTAATTTAGGGACGGCCCCTGAATCCAAACTACTTCAGTAATTATTTTGTGACGATAAAACCCAGTGCGGCTACTTTGCTACATTGATCAGTAAGCGTGGGTATGACTTTACAGTAATAACTTTTTCAATGTCATTAATGTACGAAGTATGCGCGATGAGGGAGAAGGGGCAGTGAGATGAGAAGAGGAGCCAGCAGGAGATGACGCACAGTGGATCTAGTCAATGGCAAAGGTCGGACAAGAACTTTTTGACTGAAACTTTCGGTATAAATGATGTTTGACTGGTCCAATTTCGAATTTCAGTGGGTGTCTCATACCTATAGAAAATTTTATAAGGAGACCAATGAAACCACTTTTAGCCCTCAACATTTTGTTTTATCGGAGGTATATGGGCTTTTAAAGTTGTCAAAGTTTGTCCAACAAGTCCGATTGACTCGTTCCATTGTGTGACGGTTGGTTGGAGGCTACCTAGAGGTGCGAAAGGAGGAGCCAGAGAGCGAATAGCTAGTTTTGCGATGTTCAGGCTGGCATTGACTTGGTCTTAATTTATCCCCGTATAAATGCATCGTCATCAATCGAGTTATGGGTGAGCAGCGAGATTATAAAAATGAGCAATTCATTAATACGAGGCGAAGTGAACGTCATTACAAATCTATGTACAACTTAAATTTTGAAAAAAGAACCTCTCTTTGTCATAGTCACATTTCGACGGTGTAAGTCGGCAAATCACATAACTAGGTTTGCGACGTCGCAGACTTCCTGTCATTTATTTTTTAAACGGGGAAACTACTCAACGGCAATTCTTCATATCTGTCTTGATTTTTCTTCTCTGTACTAGGAAAATTCAGCAAACTTCAAGGAATGAAGTCAACTTGTTCTCTTTTAAAAAAATAATATAGAGACGGAGATTTTCAGACACCGCAAACGAGTTATGTGCATGGCCGGATTTACCAACTTGCCGCCCATTGGCCGCCTGTATTTTGCCGCCCTCTTCTCATTTATTTTGAAACATCAATAAAAACCATCAAGTGAACGTGCTGGAGGGAGAAGGGTGCATAAGACGCGTTCACTCGTGTTGGACACATTTTTTGCGTAAGCCCTGTCAACACTACTGGCAAAAATTCAAGGAACTTCGCTCTGAAGTTCAGTTCCGTAAACCTATCTCTATGGGGACAAGGCCTTTTATTTGTAAGAAATGAACTAAAAAATTAAGAAAGAACAAACACTAATGTGGTTTAATAATTTTAACTTCCGCCGCCGTGCCGCGCTGACCACACTGTGTTTGGCGCAATGCGTGAAGTATTCATGTAGTCTTGTAGGCACTGTGCGTCTCACGCCGCGCCGCGCCGCGCCGACTGCTGTTAACCGTACTGTGTTTGACGCAATGCGTGAAGTATTCATGCAGTATCGTAGGCGCTAATATGTGTTACATGCCGACCGCCGCGTCGAGGGCTTCTCCTTTTCATCTCAAGTCCTCGTCATCATTTCATCTTTGCGCCGCGCCGCTCCAGGCCAAAGTACGTGTTTGGTTTCTCTCTTAACTCAACTAATTAAAGGTGCGCAGTCTTTTGTATTGCCAAAATACGACAAAATTAGAAATGAATGAACTCTCAGGAAATGAGAGATTTTGTCACCTTTTCTTGTTTGTATTTTTTTTCTGAATCCGATTTTTTTGTACCTGCATTTAAAAAACATTGCAAAATTTGCCGCCCCCCCCCCCAATTTTGCCGCCATGGGCCGCGCCCATGTGGCCACCCCCTTATAATGCGGCCCTGGTTATGAGATTGCCGACTTACACCGTCGATTTGTCTTAGATTTACTTGAACATCGATGGTTAAAGTCGAAAAATGCGTTTCTCCGATTGTGACTTAATAGATAGCCGCTAATACTTGATGTTTTTCTTGTCTCGGCGGAAACGAAAGGTTTAAAGTCTTGATTTAAAATAACGATGGATTTTAAAAAAGGACACCTTCCTACGCCTTCGCAGACTTTAGCCATCGATGTGGATGCCAAATCGGAGGTAAATCTCTAAATACTTAAGTTTGCGAGCCTTGAGCAAATGGTGCTATATGCACAGGCTCTTATCTCTTAGAATAGAACACTATACGCATACTTTTAAGAAACAAAAAAGAAGAAATAACGACCTGTCAAGATGGTGTTCGATTAAAATTATTTTAATTTTTATAAATGGAATAAGTCCTTGGTACTTGGCAAAGGACAGTTATATGGGCGTTTATACTTGAAAATGCTTATAGATGGGTATAGGTTATGTAAAATTTACATCCGTTTTCATAGATGAAAAGAGTAAAAAATCAGGGATCAATTTTTTTTTCACCGACTTATAAATGCAATCCTGTCAATTTTAGTATAAAGTTAACGAAATTTGACGTGTTTATGCTAAAGAGGACTAGAAGCGAAGGAATTAAACCAAAAAGAATTATGAAGCACGTAAATCCTGTACTTGTTCCTTTTGCTTTAAACTCGCACATAGTTATTTTAGCATAAAAAGTTCGTTTCTGTTCATTTTTCGACGTAAATATAATCATGATGTAAAAATGTACGCACTGTAATATATGGATTATGTAATTCGTAAAAAATGTAATTATATAAATGTATAATTTGATGAACTTTTAATCAAAACACCGTGTAAATAAGTCGTTATTTTGTATATTCGTTGTACCTTTTTTTAAGTGGAATTAAGTTGTAAATTACAAAATATTTAATTTCTCACATTTTGTCCGCAGGGCCCGTCAAAATGCCGTGTTACATAAAGCTCGTAGATAGGACGAACACGCTCATGTTGCATAAATCCTCTGGAACACAGGAATATCCAAACGCAGCACTGATTCACACACTTTTACACATAAAAAACAGCACTCCAGGGCGAAACACACGAAAATGTAATCCTGATTTTACCGAGACACCGACGCGGAGAAGCTAGTTCCAAAGGAGACCCGAGACCGGGCGACTTGTCGTAGGTTCGAACTTGCTCTGAGCCGGAGACCTGTTACTTGGAGAAGAATTCGGTCGGTGGCGCTGGCGCTGCGTTGCATAACTGGCCGTTAAAAAATTACGCTTCCTTTGCGACTTGGCTCAGGATCATGCGCTACATAGTGTCTGGTACATCAATGTCCTCCTCAAGGTGGTAAAAACATAGTGTGACCCAGACCATTTGGACGTATGTATGCTAAATGGAACTTTGTGCAAGTGGAAAGATGGGGTGTGCTCTTAATTGCAAGCTGCATAAAAAACAATGTAGAAGTGGATATAGTAAAAGCCAAATTTGACATTAAATCAAAAGGAACTGAGCGCTAACTCGTGAGCCGTGGATAGGTCACAAGAGCCTTGTGGACAGGGCTCATGAGTTAAAGACTGACGACCTAAGCTCCGGCGGCGCTCCCGTCGTTAGGCATCGAGCCCGGTCGTCACCGCTGACGTCACTGGCGCTTTTAAATTCCCATTCATTCCTATTGCCCGAGCACTAAAGAGCACACCCCATCTTTCCACTTGCACATACAGGGTGTTTCAGACCACCCGTACCAGGCCTTTTTCTCGGTTGGTATAGGTCACTTGAAGTCGGAGACCGCGGGAATCCGAATTTCGTGGTCCCGAAACCCCCCCACCCCCCCTTGGGGAGTAAAGGGGGGTCACGATGTTAAAAGTCCCGGTTTCCGACCGAATTGCGGATGGATCGCATCAGAATTGAAAAGCACGAAAAATTTCACGTGGAATTGACCCCTAAAAATCCAAAATCGGACCATCCAAAGCCTAAAAATGAGCCCCTAAAGAGGGGACAGTGCCCCCCTCCATAATTTCTCTTTGGTCTCAAAATTGACGTAGATTCTCCAGAAAAAGACAGTTTCCCAAGCAATCGACCTCGAAAAATCCAAATTTCATGGTCCCGAAGCTCCTCTAGCTTCCCTTGGGGGGTAAACGGGGGGGCCCAATTTTAAAAATCGGGGCTCCTTTCCGAATCGCAAATTGATTGCGTCCAAATTGAGGAGCAGAACACATTTACATCTTAAGTGACTCCTAAGAGTTCTAATAGACCCCCTGAACGGCAGAAAGTAACTCCCTGAGGAGTGGGGCTTCGCCCCCGCCAATAATGTCTCAAGATTCCTCTTTGGTCGCAAAATTGACGTCGATTCTCCAGAAAAAGACGGT
>NW_017548020.1:826186-862415 GCF_001854935.1 Bemisia tabaci
TATAGTTCCATTTAGCATAAATACGTCCATTTGTTTAAGGTTTTTCTTCGAATACTTCAGATCGGATGGAGTCGAGGACCGCGGGAATGAATGGGAGCATCGACCTTAAGGAGTCCGAATTTTTTCGTCCCGAAACCCATGTGGTTACCACTGGAAATTAAAAGGGAGGTCCTGATTTTAAATGCGGAGCTCCACGCTCCACAATTTTAAAATTTCTATCAGAAGGAGAAAATACGGAAAATTATGGTAAAAATCTATCAAAAAGTCCAAAATTTGTCCATTCATGCTCAAAATACGGACCCATGAAGGTGGAAGAAGGCTCCTCACGCCCTCAAAGGATGCTTGGTTCTCCGGTTCCCGGCTTCGTCCGTTAATTCAAGGTAATAAAGAAAGAAGCCCGTTGCGGGTGATCTGGATCACCCTATAGGAGCAAACGACCGTGTGTTCGTAGGAATGAACAGTATTTAAGTCTCATGAAAAATGACACATTCTTGAGCGTATTCAGTTGCATCTCAAAATAGGTAACGTCCTTCGAAATAACGCCTCTCTCTCTCGAAAAAAAAACCACGTTCATATTTGAAAAAATAGCGGATTTTTTCCGTCTTAACTTTTGTACCAGTTATTAATAAGTTGTGCATATAATTTAAAGGTTTTCTTTCAAAAGAGCTCAGTCCAACAGTCGTTGATAGGTACTACCTCCGGACTGCATTCTTGGCAAAATGGTTTACTTAAAAAACCAGTAGCGAGAATTCGACATCCTTTTTTGTCAAGGCTGGGTGTTGATCGAATTTGCAAGGCTGCACCGTCCACAAGAACGTCGAACGTCGTGGCTGGAAGAGCCCCCGATTGTCATACTTACGTGCTATATTAATGCATTTCTACTCATTTATTGCACAACGCGCTATTTGTCATAGAACGTGGACAATGTGGTAAATGCTAATGAAGAAGGCGTTGGTTAGATTCTTTCTGTATAGGTAACCGAGTTCTCTCGAAGGACAATAAATCCCCTGTGGTTGACCACATAGACAATGCGTCGCGCCGTCTCTCCGCGTCGAGAGAGCGAAACTTCAATTCAACTTTGCGCGATTTCCACTCACAAATCTTATTTTCACCGGGAAACTGTAGCGCGTTTCTACATGAAAATTTTATCAATTTTTCTTTGGACTACACGCTAAAATCAGCAAACTATAATTTGGACAGAAACTGCAGTCACATTCTTCTAAAATATTTTATGGTTTCAGTTAATTATGCAACTCCAGAATGAAGTTGCGTTCTTTCTTAATGAGAGACGACGTATTCTGAAACCGAAGACGTCTGTTCCTCAGAATTTGCATGCAGCTGCAGTATTATTGGCAGGACGTCATGAGTGGCTGACAAAATTGTGGAGCATAGAGGACAAGGTGCATATAAGTGCAGTTTCTGCTATTTCAAGAAATACGTATTTGAAGTTTCGAAATTACATAGATTCTTATGCCGGAAAGAAAGTTGAAACTAACTTTTTGATGCTTAAAAATTGGATTTTGGGAGCAAATTTTTACAAAATAGGCATACCAACACTAGTTTTACATGACATTATAAATATCTTAATTTTTTCAAAAACTGAACGTATGCGCCTTGTCCTCCGCACTTGCCCCTCGATTCTGCGTGTGCGGTTAGAAAACAATAAGCGTAAAGCTGAGTTTTTGCTACCATTATTAGTATGAATGCACACTGGATGGCTAACAATATGTGGCTTCCCATAAATTTTTTTGGTCGAAATTGACACGAAGAAAAATATTCTACTTCAGTGATGGTGAGATACGAGAAATGATAAATCAGGCGGTGTTATGTGCTACTCACAATCGTTTACTATCTGACTCAGAGGCTTATCGCTGGATTCATTTGTGAGCAATGAAAGCAAAAGATGATTGAAGGGATTCCTTGAAATAGAGAAGGGAATGTTTGCTTAATGACAACCCTTCCTTATCGATTGAAAGACTTGGAGTTGTAGTAATCTTGCTCGCGACTATGTAATAAATTATAAATATTGACACAAATGAATGACGAATTTAGTGCGAATTAAGAACGATTATAACGCTTCGCTGCATTTTAGTTGAAAGCAGATTTAGAATTGCCATATTTGAGGCTACGATCCGCTGATTTTATCTTTTTTCTCATTTCTCACTGTTTTTTCCGCATGGTTAGGTACTAAGTTTTTGCACTCCAAAAAAATCTCCGACAGAGGAGTTAGTCGATAAAGAACTTTGAGATCACGAATTTTGGTTCGCGACGCAACATCTGTTGCAAAAATGACTGATCACTGATACTTATTATTTTTTAAAAAAAATTGTGTGCATAATATTTTTTTGCCCTGCACTTACGAATATTTTGGTAAAGATTCCGTACGAAAGTATCTGGTAAGTAATAGCTATGGTATCGGGTATAATCTGATGGAGCTTTTTCATTCATCACAATCCCGCTTAAAATGCCTTGCTCAGGAAGTAAAAGAGGGTAAAACACATTTTAAAGTGTCAAGTGGTGAGGGCTGTAACAATACGTACGCACGCGATCATTGATACAGATCAGTTAGTTGACCGGTTCGAACAGGTTTCTTACGAGCTGCGAGCTCCCATGTAAGCACAGAGTTTCTAAGACACTGCTCTTGAAGCAATGTCCAAGGTGGTCAAACTACTTTGTCACAAGTGCACACCTTTACGGAGTAATTTTTACGGAGCCTTCACATCGCTCTCGGCTGCCTGCAGAACCCAAATTGAACTATTCAGTTGTAGATTTATTGTTAAGAGAAAATAACCGTAAAAGGAGAAAAAAAAGTCGTCTCTTCGTTTTTGGTGCAGGTGACAGAGGTTTTTGGACTTAAGAGCATAAAGGAGAAACAGGTGTTCGAAATTTTACCAAGGCTCTTTTTCTACTGAATTCTTTGGTTACCTATTGGATGCAAAAATCAATTTTTTTGGACCGAATCTATCGGTTACCTGAAGGAGTAATTTCAGTGTGCCTTATAAACTGAAAGAAGGGCGGGATTTTTCTTTAGCATGAACAGTTTTAGAGTGGAGAAATGACCCAGCAACTCGAGTTTTTTCGCGTTCTCCTTTTTTTCAGACTATATATAAATAAGTGCATGCCCAGATATTTATTTATATAGGTACATACGAATGGAAAGTTCTTAAACAATGTTGAATATCTCAAAGTTGAGTCGTATTGGAACTTGACAATTAAATTATCATTCGAATTTTCTACAGCAAAAATGAAAATGTACGAGCACGAACAGAAAGTGACAGAAAGTGATTACGCTACGAACGGACATATAACGCGGCAAATTACCACCGCAGTCACTGTCTCTGCCAGTGGATGAAATGCAAATATGATGCTAACGCCTTAATGCAACTATTCGTGCTCGGGAGTTGTCCTGGCTGCATACGCACAAAGGTGAAGGCGCTTTGGATATCGTTACCGAACAGCGCTGTGCGCGTCACGTTACCTATCATTTTTTGATGCGCTTGTCCGTTGAGATTTCAGAGCGTTGAATCGCATCAAATTTCTGGAAATGAGGTGCGTGTATTTTAATCCACGATTTTCCTAATATTCTCATTGTTCGGGCGTTTTTCAGCTCCTTCGCCTCAAAGAAATGTACCTACACGGTGATATTTTTTCCGACAGAGATTTTCACTAAGTCTTTCTCAAACGATGCCTAATGGTTCAAGTGATCATTCAAACAAAAAACAAAGAACAAAAACAAGGAGAGTATAAAGTAATTACTTTTAAATTAAAAAAGAGAGGGAGGGGGGCGGGTCCTAAAACAATCAACACTGCAAAACGGTTAAAAAAACGCTGATGATTTTGATGTAAGCTGCGAGGCGTACTTGCATGTATTTCTGTTTCTATAGTTACAGAAAATTAACCTTAAAATCCGGATAAAACTGCATAGAAACTTCAACAATTCAATTTTTGATATTCAATGCCTCTGCCATAAGTGAAAATGGCCTGTAGAGTAAGTGAGCCCGGAAAGATTAAGAAATGGCTTTTCAGGTGAGTTATGCTCAAATTTTTGTGTTTCAATCCGAAGAAATTCCTTGCATTATTGTTCCTGGATATATCTGACAACCTCAAGTGCTCGTGCGACGTTTTTCCTAGACGCTTCAGTAGATAACTGAGCCTCGTGCGTTGAAATCGGAAATAACGCCTTGATGCAACTATACGTGTTCTCTGGGCATCCGTGTTGCATGCTAATAATTGAAGGCGCTTCGGTCATTTTGGCCCATGAGGAAGTACTCACAGCGACACGCTGTAACGACTCTATGGCGGTGGGATAAAATATACCAAGATGAGAAAATGGTGCGAAAAAGTCGTTTCCTGTCAATCGGAGAATTTCACCCTGCCACATATTCTTAGCGGCGGCGCGGCGCGCCACACGCTGCTGCGTGCACTGCTTCACAGACAGGAGTGACCGGAGCGCCTTCCATTTTTTCAAATGCAACACGCACGTTCACAGAGTGCAAATAGTTGTATCAAGGCGTTATTATCTACAACATTGAATGCATTGCTTTTGGCATTGCTTATGTCGACTGAGATATTGGCATAAAAAGCCATGTGCCATCTTATTTTACTTTAGTGTCCTTTAAAAATTAAAAATTGGCTTTTTGAAAAATGCTAATATTTTGAAGTTCTCCGGTTAAATATCACCTTTGATCAATCTTTTTCCATTTCATGGAGCTTATTTTCATCAGTTCATGTTCCTCGGGGGTCAAAACTGTTGTTGACATTACGCTCTCTAATCAATAATGATACAGCGTTGCGAAATTTACACAATATATCCCAGATCACCCATGCCGGGCTTTTTTTCTCGGTTATTTTAGGTCGGATGATGTTTGGGACGAGGGAGTCAAATCGTAATTTTCTGACACCCCCCCCCCCCCCCGAAAAAAAAAAAATCGCCAGCCTCCCCTAACAGACTTAACAGGCTGTTAGAGTAAAGTCTCTGATCCATTCATATTATATAATCAATCGAGCAGTAAGAAATGCGGAGATAGACTTTAAAAAGCCGGTACCTAATGGACTGTTAGCGCGAACACAGTGGACACGCGGACGACAGACTTGCCAGCTGTACGCTAACTAGAGCTGACAGTGAATAGAGTAGAGGGGCTCCATTAGTGAGCGTCTTGTCAAACAAACTTCGTAGGAGATTACACATGCTGACCCTCTTGGTATACTGCCTGGTCACTTAGAGTTAATGTAGCTTTGGCACGAGTGCGAGGATTGGCTCCAACTTGACGACCTTTTCCTTGGAAGAGCAACGATTGTTGCATATTTACGGAAATGTAGGCGCTCCATACGGTGTGTGACGGCTTCTTTCTACTAAAATATTCCGCGGAGAAATAATTGAGTGGTTCCACTGACAAGGAAGTTGAGAGTTATTTTCATGATTTGGAAAACACGTGTGGAGCTGAAAATTTCTATGAAGCGTTTTCATTATGATAACACGATAGCTTTAGTCTGACAGATTCAGATTGTGAGACTCCTCACATAATTATAATTATGTCACGCATTAGAAATTGGAACTTAGAAGGGACAGAAGTAGAAGTGGAGAAAAAGGAAGAAAAAGAGGAGGAGGAAGAGGAAGTAGGAAAACTGAGAAGAAAATAAGGTAAAAGAAGAGAAACAAGACTATTTTATTATCTTCATTTCTTTCCTCTTCTACTGCCTTCTTAGTCTCTTCTTCCTCTCGTTTTCCCATCTTCCTTTTCCATCTGTCTTTCCGTCTTCATCATCAGCCACCTATACTTTTTTCATCTTCTTCTCTATTTTCTGATTTCTAATGCTTCAACATCTAACATTAACTTATTGGCCTTAAGGTATTGCATATTGAAATGTACCTGAATCTAAAAGAACGATATCCATTGAGATAGGGGCCCTGCCATGCATGAATTCTTATGGGTTTCGGGATTCGTGTCCCGATGGAAGTAGTTTTTTATGATTTAAATACGTCCGGTTTGTTTTTTCAAAAATCCCCTCTTAGTGTATCCTTCTTCCGCTTGAGTTCATCCAATAAAGTGATTCTCGAATCTAAAAAACCTAAGTCGGTAAGATCTGAGTTAAAGTACTTTATGATATCGAGATGAAAAATTAAGCTATGCTTTCAATATTTTTGTACCTACCCTTAGATAAATTTCACTTGAAATTAAGTAGATTTCGAATCTTACCGAAAAAGGTCCTTGCAGTTTATTAATATGTAATTCATACCCTTTCGTTTGAATTATCAGTATCAGCAATTTTGGACCTTATCAACAGTTAAAAGTCAAAGATTTTGAGTCTAATCATGAAGAAGTTGATTGAGTCCAATAGAATTGTTTAAAATGATCTTCGAACATGGGATCCAACCAAAACCAACTGCACACATGATCGCGTAAGGACACTTGAGTGTCATTCCACGAGTGCCTCAATCATACAAATCATCAGCATCTGTCGTTTTGGAAATCTGTTAGTCTTCCTCTTCCTAAGGCAAAATATTACTACTAGTCTCGTCTCTACTACTACTACTTACTGGAAAAAATGCCAGTTCAATCAGAATAAAAACTTAACAAAGAACATTTAATTCAACTTCAATACATTTTCAGATGTTGATGGAAGGATCATGCGTCTATTTTTTACCATCACGTCTATTCTGCTACAAGTCGTCACGTCACAATTGAATTCAACGAGTTCATCTAGTCCTCAGGTAGGTAAGTCAAAGGTCACCAAGGTTAAATAGGTTTTTGAAAAAAAAAAAACTTTCGAGCCAGAGTAGGTAAGCAGATGTAACAGTGCGCAATACATCAAATTACATAGAGGGTGAGTCAGGGGGCGTTCATAACGCTAAAAATCAGATTTTTCACTCCCCTATTCTCCATCGTAACGCACCCGTAACACAGGTGTGTGTGTACCCCTACGTAAGTAACGCAGTTTGAAATACCCCCCCCCTCCCGGTACATTGGTGCATAAAGTAGGTTTAAACCCATTCCCACCTATGGAACATTAAATATTTTATGAACGACCCCTTATGAGACACTCAAGTTTCAAAACATATCTTGGAAAATTTACCATACCCATCAAAAGCGGAAGACACATGTCATATTTCAAACATATTCTCTTGGAGGATTAGTTATTCTCGTTTATTTTATTTAATGAGTTAATTATTTATACTTAAATTATTTAAGAAATAAGTACGTTCATTAATTTTCTTCATACAAGGCAAGCTGCATAAGGAGAAACTGAAATAGGTGCTTAAATTCCAGTACCATAGCCTTTACGGAGAGCCTTCAGCAGTGCTGCAAAAATAATTTGCCACCAAAAAAATATGAAAATTTTAGGACGGACAATGCAGAACCAATCATTCATCAAGAGTTTTCCATACTTTTTCTTGGAAACAAAGAGAGCAGAAAATATTTAAGAATGTAAAGTAGCTAAAACCTCTCGTGGGAGGCTAAAATTGTTTGATTTTAATTCAAAGTTGCACAACATTGACGAAACCACTCTAAACTTGACCTTCAGACCAATAGAAAATACTTTGTGCTCAAAACTGGGATAATTCCAATTTTTAGACTGAATATGACAAAGATCGAAATCCTGAAAATTTTTCTTTGTGCACTTAAGTGTCTTTTCCTGTATAGGATCACGTTTTTTTCTAGCTTACAAGAAATTAACTAATCTAAAATGTATCAACTTTTATCAGGAACAAGCAAACACTACGAACCAAACGAAATTGGACCTTGATAAAACGATTATCATGCTCTCAGCTACTGAACTTCCTTTCCAAGTATCTCAACCCTCCCCTCCGTTTAGGCAAGGCCAACTGTCAAAATACCAAAGCGTGATTTTAGAAGGTGGGCTGAAGCTACTTCCTAGAGTATCATCAGCTGCTAAGAACACTTCACATCCACCACGGACAAGGCGGCAGTCGGAACATAAAATCATGTCAGGAAAAAATAGTCAAAACAAACCGGAGGCAGAAAAATACAATAGTACTACTCTAAGAGACAGAGAAAAAGAGAAGGAGGTGAACTTACATATAAATGAAGACAGGGTGGTAGATGGCCAATCTCCGGCCATTTGTGATAAATGCGGTAAAAAAAAGAAAGACAAACAGCGATTGAACAAGACAGAGATGGAGGTGAACTTACATATAAATGAAGACAAGGTGGTAGGTAGTCAATCTCCAGCCAATTGTGATAAATGCGGTAAAAAAAAGAGAGACAAACAGCGATTGAACAAGACAGAGATGGGTACACAATACAAATTAGAGGAAAACAAGGAGTCGAACATTGAAGGTGATGACTACGAAGATGATGACAATGCAAATGATGAAGAGGAAAATGATGAAGATGACACCTATGATACGTACGAAGAAGATGATGTTACCGAGAATGATGATACAGTGAATGATGAGAATGAATCAAACAAGTCAAGCAGTGAATTAAAGAATTTGGAATCTGCGGAGGTTAAAAAATGCTCAGAGAAAAGTCTTAATCATGAGAACTTCGACAACACTGATGAAAAATTACACAGAATTAACAAGAGTAGCTCTTGTACTGCAAAGATTGGAGAAAAACAGAAAAAACTAAATGGAGAGGCGACTAAAAAAACTGAAGACATAGAAAACGGAAATTATCAGGCAGCAACAGACAAATTAAATAAAAAACAAACGAAAGTTACTGGGAGTAATATCAATGACAGTAGTGTCAAAAGCAAAGGAAAATATTTCAATATTGAGCCAACATCACAATCGTGTGAAATAAACCAGCGCCCGGACTCGACAATGAAAGAGTGTGTTGATGGTACGAAAAAACGGGGAAACAATACCAATGAGGGAGAAATAATGCAGAAAAAACTTAAGTCAAGAGACAAGAACAAAACTCTAGCCCGTGCTCGGGATTTGTGTGCAAGTACAGATAAAATTGGAGGTCTTGCAAATTTGGAGAAGGAGAAAACAGGGCAAGATGGGGTCCATGATTTCCAGGAAAAAGAGAGAGAAGCGAATCGTCCGGCAAACACTGACGTGAGGGTAGATAACCAGTTTCGCATCAAGGGTGATAAATGTGATAAGAGGGTGGATGACCAGTATCCCATCAGATGTGATGAATGTGGTAAAAAGAAGAGAAATAAAGGGAAGAAAACAAAATGTGCTATCGACTTAGCAGAGCAAGGAATAAGAAATCCATCCAAATCAAGCAGCTGTATAGAAATAAGACATGAAAATACAGCTTCAGTCGAAAAAAGTTGCTCATTTAAAAACAAGGAAAAAGACAGAGAAAGTAATGAATCAAAGAATTTTAATGATGATAATTGTAGAGGGTTAACAACGGCCCAAAAAAGTGAAATAAGAAAATTCATCAGGAGCAAATACAATTCTGAAAAAGGATCAATGAGTACCAAAGGTTCAGCTTCTTCAAAAAATGAAGAAATGAATGATGCTCATGAAAAACATGAACCAAAAGAAAATCCTGGAGATATAAATGAAATAAACAGTCAAGAGAAACCCAAGAAAAAGAAAAATGATAATAATTCCAGACTACTCTTTAATAATGGAGCAAAAACAATTGATCATCTGCAAAGAGTTGTGCAAAGTAACTTGGATGGTCAGGAAGAAAAAAATAAAGCTCTCCGAGGAAGAATTTTTCATCCATCAACACAAGAAAATTTAGGAGAACAAGAGACAAGCGTTTCTGTATTGCCTGCTGAATCATCTCATCAGAATGAAACTTTAACCACATTATTAGTGGAATTGAATGAATGTATCACCAGTTCACCCACAGCCAAATTCGTCACAAAATTCACAACAACTACCAGTGACAGGAGGAGCAAAGGAATGTCTAGGACACTACCCGACTCAAAAACAAAAGAAACTACCGACCCTTGTTCAGAGGGTGATGTTGCCAGAGTGACAAGACCAGAAATTACAACTTGTTTTGAAAATGACCCAAGTACATTGGATGTCTTGAGATTAAAAATTGAAAGTCCCGGTTCTGAGGTTGAGGAAGTAAACTCAAAGAAAAACAAAGACACCTCAACATTAAACAGCGTCCCATCCACTACACTACATCCATCGGATCTCTGTGCTGCAACAGAGCCACGGTCATTTGAAACTAAAGATGAATCACTCGCAGAACAATCTGTAAGACACCTGAGTTGTGCTGATAACATGAAACTTGGAGAAATACTGAAACGGACAGGTAATAAAGACAAAAATCGGAAATGGCTGAAGCACGATGCAGAGATAGGAAAAAATACTTTTAAAAAACCGTACCAAATGTATCTCAATATGCTTAACTTGCTCACGAAGAAGTCTGCGAGATCCAGTGCCAAAAAATTGAATGACATACGAATGCAGGAGCAATCATCTGATCAAGTAAGCCCAAAAATTGCCTTGCAAGAGGAAGCTACATTAGAAAATAATATTGTTGAGGACTATGCTACAGATTCACCTCAAGTCCTCAAGAGCCAGTCTAGCAGGCCAATCATGCTGCTTCCTGATTTAGGAAACTCTAAGTCCAATGATGAGATTTCTCCTTCTGATGAAAAAATCAGTATCGATTTGATGCTAAAAAAGAAAGCAAATGAAAGGTCATTGATTCTGCCTACTGACAGAAAAAATCTTGAGGATCGAATGTTAATATCCTCTCAGTTCAAACCTAGAAAAGCTTCCCATCTTCAATTCTTCAGGCAGCGTCTCTTAAAAGAAGATGAGAGGGAAAAGTCGAAAAAGAGAAAGAGTAAAAAATCGAAAAATGAAAAAGAACCATCAGTTTATGAAGACTTGGTTGAAGAGAGAATTTTAGAATCTAAAACGGATGATACAAATGCGGGTGATCTTCGGATGACAACCGTTGGAAAACCACGGAGTGAAATTAAAGCCCTTTTACATGTTTTGCGTAGATCAAAAGTAAAGAAGTCTCCTAAATACTGTCCAAATGAAACAATTACATACTTATCTAAATCTGCTATGAGTGATGGTGATGGAGATAGCTACAATATGAAACAAACATTCCATGGAGAAAAAGAGGACAGGTTTGCAGACGTAAAGACCGAGACAGAAGAAGAAGAACTGGCTGAGCAGTATCCACTAAAGCAGCTGAAAAAGGAAGCTATGAAGGGAAAAAATCTTGAGGACGAAACTGAGTTTAGAACTGAGCCTAAGAAATTCTTCAGTGAGCAAGGCTTCAACGGTGTAAATAGAGCTCATATTAGACGAAAAGAAAAAAATATCAAATATGGATTCAATGCTGATAGCAGCCACCCTAGACGTAATCATCAGACCAAATTTAGGATTCTCAAACAGCTTGTGCCTCGTTTTGTTTTCAAAGATCCTTGCACAAAGAGCTTGGATGAACAAATGAATCATCATAATGGATTTTGGCACAAAACAGTGGACCTAGGGTTGAATGATGATGCAAATTATTCGAAGAAATCTGTAAAAATGCTTGGGAAAAAACATAAGAAAGTTTTATTAGTTCAGAAAAAGAGTCACTCCCACAAATTTCCTGACAAGGAAGGGAGACGCACAAAAGAAAGCATTGATCCTGTTTCAGCTTTGGTACAGCTAATGAGAAGTGAGCAGGAAAGTGAACACAACATGCTGCACAACAGACAGGTTGAGGATGACGTTTAGAATGATATCAGTGTAAGAGATAAAAATGACCGAAATAATTTACATCTTAAAACAGCATTAATGACTTGGGAAGACCAGAAGACAAAAAACATAAAATATTTTATAGATCTGAGAGCCTTGAGATACATTTCAGAAATTCACAATACACAGAGAAAAATTCTGGCGAAGGCGGGTCAAATGAAGAGGAATTCAACTTTGTATATAGTACCTAGAATTAAATGAAAATAAGAATACATACTTGAAATTAGAAAAGTTATTTCCAAAGCTCAGTTAAGAAGAGCGTATTTCTGATCGCAGCTTTCCAAAGCTCCATTTATGTTTATCTTTCTACAGCAACTAATCAACAATATTTCTTTTAATGCTCTATGAAGTTGTTCCACTGTTTCAAAAAAATTTACTGAGAATCTAAAGGAAACATTATAATTTGTTTATTTATAAGGAATTAAACATACTTGGATAATTTGAAACATTTCTACCAAAAACGAATTTTTTTTACTTTAGCCATCATTTATTTTTTCCCTTCTTTTTTCATTTTCTGTTAAAACTTTTACACATGCATTTTTTGACAACTTGATAGTGGTGGCAGTAAAAACCTGTAAACTAAACCACAGGAGAGTCATTTATGAATATTATGAAATAATTGGTTTTCATCTTGATTAGTATTCAAGTATTCAAGGCATTACTATGGTAAGTAATAAATGATATGTCAAGCCTCAAACCACGGATTATTTTGTATTATTGAGAAGAGTTCTCTTAAAAATTTGATTGATAGGAAACGAGACACAAGCTTCTTGGCGCTTGCCTCATGCCTCACATCGAAGGCATCTATGAATCTTTCTTGTCTTAATTAAGGTCAGCCGAAGTTCTGAAGGAAAATTAAGTAAGATGATAGGTTGCGTAGCGATCCAACTAAAAGAATCCACCAAATTTTATGGCCCCCAACTCACAATGAATGAAATAGAAATATATGAAATAGAAAAAGCCTCCTCCTTAAAATTTAAAAATTTTTCAACTTTCAGGATGATTCTCCCTTTGCTCAGCTTACCCCCAAAGGAGATCTGAAGAGCTACGAGGTGATGAAATTTAGACTACTAAACCTTGGTTGCCTTCTGTTCCTAAAGAGATTATGTCAAATTTGCAATCAGACAGCAAGTCGTAACATGATAAGATGCAAGGGCATAGTCTTCCCCTTCGAAGGATTATATTTTCACAGGGAAACAAGCTAATGAAAACTTTCAGAAGCCAATTTAGGTTAAAATTCTTCTCATTTCCTAAGGTGTATTTCCTATTCAACAATTTTCACGGTCTACGACTTTGGACCAATTAAAAAATTGAGGAAAAAAACTCGGTGCAGGTAGCCTGAATTACCCTATACTTCACAGCAGTCAGTTACAGGTAATACTGGAGACCTGACAGTGATTTCTTTGAAATCTAATAATAATTTTGTAATAAAAAAATTAAGTGAACAATGATCAATTTTTTATTCACCTTAAAAGAAGGATTTCTAAATACACAAACAAATAGACAGGAGACAATGACTAATAATAATAATAATAAGAAAAAAAATTAAATCAGAAAACGATTAAATTATGAGCACACCATCAGCATAAACGGTGCGAGACGATTTTCATTTTTGAACACCATGGATCTGCACGCTATACAGCCTTAGTGAGGTGGGATCACAGTCTATATAATTATGTACAGCCGTTAGTTGCAATTCATCTCTTGATGAGGTAGCGCTACTGTATTAATGGTGCCTACTCATGATAGTGCTCTCGTAAGAAAAATTTGGAGCTGATTTTACGACAAATTTGTGCTTTGTACACAATAAAAAAATGGGAATTAGTATGCCAAAAAAATAAGTTGAAATAATTTTAATCCTAAATACTGAATCTGTAGATTGAACTGCTCTTTCTTTTTTGGGAAAAATAAGGGATCCTGAAAATGTCTCATAAATATGATTTATTTAAACACTTTACTGATTGCAGAGAATTAAATATCTCAGTCTGAGTTACTCTCATCCTTATTAACTGATTTGTAACTATCGATATTGAAAGTTTATAATTAATTGTATAAATAAACATCAATTAAAAATCATGAGCCATCAACAACCCCCCCCCCTCCTTTGTATGACCTATCCATGTCAAAATTGTAATGCTCCCTTTATACTGATAGGGTGCTGTAATTTACCGATCTTCAACAACAATAAAATTTAATAACGACAACAACGTTAATTCAATTAAGTAGGTTAAGATATACTTAGCACAAAATTACAAATGACCTAACTTGAAAAATTACGATGATGCCTTCATGTAAAAATAAACTCTGGGTGAAAGATTTTCATTTTTTTATTTTGTATAGGAATTGGCATTATTGAAAATTCAATAAAACGTGAACGTTGACTTAACACTATAATACTGAAGGCTAAAATGCCATGATACTGTTGATTTTAGTTGGACTAAATTGACAGTGTTTTAGTCTGAATAGTTGAGTCCTGGATGAACTCACTTTTACGTTTTTTACGCGCGAATAGAATGGAATTTAAATTAAATTAATGATTGGAGGAGATTAGAATGAAATGACTGTTGTTATCTATAATGCAAAATTCATTGCAAGAGGCAGTAATAACTTAATATATCAATAGCCAAAGGAAAAAATGTTTTATTCATTCCAACAATTAAAAATTTCTGATTGTGTTTCATTTTTTCCAAGGAAAACTAATCAAAATTTATACTTGCAGTTTTGTGTGATTGTCATTGAATTATTAAAGAAAATACTTTGAAAAAGAAACCTTCGGTTGGTTTTCATTTCAGAAAATAAAACATGTGTTGAGACTCACAACACTGCAACCTAAAAACGCATTTTTTCACTTTAGCTATTGATAAATAACCAGCCTACCATTCCCTGAAGTTAAACCTCCAATTTGATTAAACATTTTTTCCAATTTGCTGAACACGCAGCGCATTAATCAAGTTTAAGTGCAATTCTAATTTAAAAACTGGCTGGGAGTCCACGTTTTGAATCGTGCAATCGTAGTCAAAAGTTTTGAGTACCCTAAGAGTTTAAATCATTGCATTATTTAAAAATTCTTAGCGTAATTACATCACAGTTGCTTATTGACTGTGTCAAGTTTGTAATACTGAAACTACAAGCTACTTAATCATTACAATCGTTTGACCGGAGGATGGAGATTTGGCATTAAACACTCTGACATGGTAGGAACTCCATCATTGAGAGACACTTATGGATATTAAACAGGTAAATACGAGAAAAGAGAAAGCTTGTTCAGACAGTAAGAAAATAAATGGGACAAATGGGCAAATAAATGGGTGCAAGTATAAAAGATTAAATTTAAAAAGCACATACGTTCTGAACAGCTAGAGTTTGGATTTCATAGCAATCTCACTCCACCATACAGGTCTTTCTGCAATTCCTCCATGCTGCGTATATGCTTCTTCAAGATGCTTATAAACCTAGAAAAATAAATGGAATAAGATCAGATATGCAAATTTGATTTAGCATTTTATGATAAATGATGGAAATAGGCATTGTAAGAACTTGGCAGACTAGAACTCTCGTTGGCGCAAGACAAAGACTGCCCTCTCAGAGCATCTCTCTCTGGACGGACAGCTTCGAGTGAACATAACTTTTGTTTGGTTTGACACATTTTATACTCATCGGAACGGCGACACCAATACCTCAATTTGGAGTTCATCAACACTCATCAGCACAAAATACCAAGAAATTAGGTGCCAGTTAAATTAAAATATTATTAGAAATTATGTTTTTTAAGACCTTTCGGGTCAATCAGCATTTCGCATCAAACTTTACATGTGCCCATGTCAAAAAAAAGGCAGGGCTAAAAGGTGAATTTTTCAGCACTGTCACACAAATTTTCTTGTGGGGATGTGCCACTGTTACTAAGCGTTTGGTCATTTGATTTTTATGTGTTACAGGATAAGGACCTTCATCTTAAAAGTGTTACAAAGGGGGAGGGGGAGATAAAAAATCCAAAATTTAGCAATACGTATTTTAGGAACGACTCTTATTCCCAAAATTGGCACAACGAAAGTTCAATTTTCAAAACTCATCATGCTCAGAAAATCGAAAAAGGACATCACATCGATAATATTGAAATCTAGCCATACAGCTTTTCATGCAGAGTCCTTTAGGATAGAATTTACGCAAAATAAAAGCTTCCAATAACAAAAAGAGCATTCAGTCAAAAGCTGCTTATGTCTAGAAACTAGACCTGTGCCATTATGGATTTTTTGATTCAATTACGATTAACGAAGTCAATCGCAATTACGACCATGATTACAATTAAAATCGGGAAAAAACTGAAAAAGTAAAACAGAGTGCGATAATTTTTTTTTCTTTTCTCTTTTATGGTGACCATAAACAAAGTTATTTTTTGGCTTTTGTGACCAAAAACAAAGTTGAAGTATATAAGTTCTTGAAGGTATTTTTTTTAAAAAGTTTAAAAGCTGATTGTTTTCCTCTGATATTTTATTTTCTTCCTTCACTTGAGGTTGACTCATTGTCTATTTTTTTCAAAAGATCCTTCCCACCCAAAATATACTGGACTTCTTCCCGCTTTTTGGCTCAAAAAGAAGGGAGAAGATCTTTTAAACTGCTGATCTGTACTGCCGGCCTCTTCAATCAAAAGTATTCAAAGAACTTTTCTCATTGACGTGAAATCGCGGCACAAGCCCGATGGGGATATTTTCGCAGGGTTATCACTATTTTCAGTGCGAGTTTTTACCGCTAAGGGCTAGCAGCCCACTACTGTGGACGTGACTCAAATTCGAACAAACGCAGCGGGAGTTTCAAATTCAAAATGAGGCGCAGAACTGGACATTCGTGAAGTCAAATTAATTAATTCAATCACGATTAATTTCTCAAACCGATTACGTTTACAATGAAACAAATTAATCGCTATTACAATTAATGTTTGATCAATCTCACAGGTCTACTAGAAACCTTTCAAAGGGACTTTTGCAGATTCATAGGTTAAGATTTGCAGAGTCTTAAAAAATGCTGAGTTTAACCACTTAAGGTAAATGCCTATGAAGAACTAATCTGAAAATTAGTAGAGGAACTTACTTCTCCATCAGCAAAACCAAGTACAGAGTTGAGAATAAAGTCAGGAGGAGCAAATGCATCAGCTAATGCTACAGCGTCTGGTCTTAAAAGCTGACATACTTCCAAAATAGCTTCTGAGGTCAATTTTGATAATGATGGACCGGATGCATAGCCACCTGTTAGAGGAGATAATCATTGGATTAAGTGGTTCAAAATCAATGAGAGCTCAGACACATACAAAAACTACCTGTTACCCTACCATATATATATCACACATTGTCTGATTTCCCCTTTATAAAAAATAATAATAATTATAATAAATTCTAGAAATCAATTTCTCAGCATTCTCAACTCATATCAGACCAATTCACAAAATTAAAACGTGTAAAATGATGTAAAATTGCGATGTTCCCAAACGGTCTCCATTTCAAGCATTACGATCAATGTAGCTTAACCTTGGTGATCGGGCGAACAACTCTGCACTAGACGCCAACTTTCAACCGCGCAGTAATGAGATCCTTTGTTCAGCAGCCAATCACAAGTCACCGCGGCGCACGAGATTTGAACTTCGCCACAACAGAGCCCGCGCAATACAAATTCAGCGGCCAGCGGCAGCTTTCCCGCCCAATTCACTCCTGCTTCGCCAACCGACCAATCACAAGCAAGTTGGTTTCCCGCCTTCGCACACAAAGGAAATCTGCATATAAATATACCCGCAAGTCGCTAATTAATTTACTCTGAATGCAGCAGTCGACCAAGAAGCACCTCACTCTCAAGCTCTCAACAAGGATCAAGTCAAATCAAGCCAAGCAAGCAGCTGAAGAATCATCCTAAGGAGCTCAGCAAGAAATTGGCGTTTTTTGAATCAAGACCGAAGTTCAGTTTCCCGTTATATTGGCACCAAGGTCAAGCATTAGCGGTCATCATTATACAGAACGAAGCAAATTCAACATATCAAGCATTCAAAATTATTCACCTTCAAGTCATCTCTATTTCGGACTCATACAGTTTGTATACCACCTCCAATTTGGAGAAGCCGATTCTTCGGAATCTGGAATTAATAATAAGTGCAGTAGCACACAGCTCTCAATATTCAAACCCTTCTGGTTTTCCTGCTCACTGCAGAAGCCGGTGTACTATACGCCTGGTAACCCTTCAGGTTTCCTATCCAAGGATAGTAGCCGATTCACTCTGAGTCTGGTAAAAATAAAAACTCCAAGCAGGATCTCTTCCAGATCATTAAATCAATTTTGCAGTCACCTCAAATCTTTCTCTTCTCACTCTCATTTTCCGAGCCAAGGCAAATTGGGGGGTCGCTGCGGCTCTTCACTTGTCTCGCTTCAATACCTCATATCCTATTCCATCTTTTCTTTCTTTCCTATCATTTCTTCAATTGGTCCCTCGGTACAATTCACTTTCAACCTTTAGGTCTGTTGTTGTTTTTTCATCATTTTTTAAGCCGTCACTCTTCACACATAATTCTATGTGTCACAAGAAAATTTACGGCAAATAATTTCTCTTTGTACGGAATCTGTTTTAGTACATACATCTTAAGATTTGTATTCTTAAAAGTCTTTAAACAATTTTCAAAATCCGGTTAGAAAAATTTAATTTCAATTTTGGAACCGACAAGTGCTAAGTATCAACATGAATTTGCTTTGTAAAGTATCCTTCTTTTACAGATATAAGAGGCATCTGCTTCTGTGATTGTCTTCAAACTTTAAACTATCAAAAAAAAGTTCGATTAAGGAATAAAAATAGATGAAACCCAGGAATTTAATCTTCAGCTTTTAAAAAAGCGAAAGATTCCAAAATGCCAATCTTGCTCCTGATCTGGAATTTCAGCTTCTTAGCTGAATTTTTGATTGCCTCACAGGAAGATAGGAAAATATCAAACTTGCTCTACCTATTTTAATTTATTGAACAAGGTTAAACAAGAGAGAAAAAGAGAACATCACATTAGAAAGCTGCCTCCATCTAAAATTTGCCTCTTGTTTGCCAAAATCCATAAATCAGGAGCTGCGCATTTTTTGCTATCCTTTTGTTTCAGTCAGAAATTGTTTTACCTTCATAGAAAACACGAAGATGCTTCTGAATACATGTTAGGCCATAAAGGATGTGTAGGTTTTCTAAGACTGGTCGTAAAGAAAGATCTGCTTCCTGTATAGATGCAGCAAAATAGTTGAGGACGGTATTCTACAAGAGACCAAAACATTAGATTAAGATTAAGCGGGAAAAAAGAAGTCTTTCGCAATATTTTCATGATTTTCCTCAGAATGATATGTTGTAGTATAATCTATAAGACACACTTGGACACGTAATAGGGTTTATAAACTATGGTAACCATGGGCACTTCTAAACTTTCATTTGTTTTTAACTTAAAATTTTAATGCTGACTATTAAAATGGTAACTCTAATTTCACGTTTCGGTCATGACTAGAGATTTGCAGAGATACATTTTGCCAGAGTGAGCCAGTAACATACAGCTATTGCGAATCTATGGAAAAGCAGTCTAAACGCTCTAAAATCTGCGGGCTATCAATTCATTACATACGTACAGCCAAGAATAGCGTGGCTTGGCGCATAGACTGCAACGAATGTTGATGCACATTCATTATTCACAGAAATATTGATTTTTTTAGTTGTTTTTCACTTTTATTAATTTTTTTTTGTCCAATTTAATTTTTTTTAGCATCCTCATGTAATTAAAAATTAAAAATGTCATTAATTACAATAAAGTTAAAAAACATAGAAACAATGAGGTAAAGATTAACAAGTAAATGATTACCTCAGCAAAAGCTAATGATAGGGTCTGTGCATAAAACACTTGGACATTATTTTTAGCCATGAATGCGTTTTCACCATCATCCAAAGAGGACTCCAACCGTTGCTTTGTTTCTTTTATTAGCCAGCACAGTAACCATTGGTAAGCTTCTATCAAAACTATAACATATCAAAAGATACTTGCTATTAGAACAGACTACAGTCACATGACGTAAACTTTGTAATTACATACTGGCAAATTTTTCTTATACATATTTTAAAATATTGAAGGAGCTTCATGAATTATTTGTGCAGAAATGAAGTACAGACGACGCTTGATCTAAAATTTTGCGAAACAGTGTTTTACCAGATACAGCTTTTGATTTTCCAATCACTGCAGAAGTATTAAGATACACGATTTTCTGGAACCAGCAAAGAAAATTCACAGAAAATTTCAATGAAGATGATTGGTTTATTCTTCTTTAAAAAAACAAAAGCAGAGACCTACAACATTGCAATCTAAAGTACGCATTTCTTGGCTTTAGCCATCAATAAAGTCTTGGTTCGAGATACTAACAAGTGTAGACTTCAAACCCTGCATTAATGTCCTTTCTTAAAACTTCTTACAGCAGAAAAATATGAATTTATATGAATCTGAAAAAAAACAAAATTCTAAAACCTTGGGTCATAATAATTTGTCACTTACAATCTACCCTTAAAACTTCATTGACGGAGTTTGCGCTGAACTTGAGAGATAAGTTGCTTTCAAAATTTCTAAGAAATTCCAATTCTGAGGCTGGAAATCTGGCACCATCAAAATCTAGATCTGGAACTTCATCGACTGCTCTAAGTAACCATCTGCTGGTTTGTTGTAAAAGAACATGATTGGCACCCTCATAGGTTACGCAAGGATCATGATTTGCCCTGATGTCGCCTAGTCGAGCAGCTGTAAAAAAACATCATGCCATAAATATTAAAAATCATCAAAAAGGCAATGGCAAAATTGGTTCATGGATCTGGCACATATAGTGATTATTAGCTGAAAACATCCAGAATAAAAGATTCGTGACTTCATCATGACATTATCTAGTTACAGAAAATTTGAAAGAAAGAAAGTGCAGAAAGGTTACACAACAGGATGCCACAATATGCGACGTTTGTCGTCTTACATTAAAGTTTTCATAGTTTCAATTAAAGCTATAAAGGGATGAACCACTAGGTGCGAAGTTGGGCATGCTGATACATGTTCCTTGACCAAAATTTCACGTAGAAAACGATTTGCTCAGCAAAAATTACTGAAATTAAATCCTTACCAAGATATTTAATGTTTCTTGGCGCGTGAATTCAAACCTCCCGCTAATGAAAAATCAATGATCCACGTGAATCAAATCGCACACTAAACGTTACCGGGGCAGTCTCTGCAATACGAAAATGTGACAACCTATATCTTGACGCTTTGGCTCAACTATAGCAAAATGTTAACACTTTGAACAATACAGGGTAGGAGAGGGACAATACTGAATTGAGAAGCCTGCCAAAACCATAGGAAGATGCGATTTGACTCATGTAGAGTATTGCGTTTCTTATGACCGGGCAATTCAAATTTCCCGTTACTAATGTAAAACAAAAACGTTCATATCTTATTTAGGAGTTGATTTTAGTAATTTTTAATGCAAGAATTGTGTTTTGCATGAAATTCTGATTAAGAATCATGTATCAGAATACTTGAATTAGTACCTTGTCTAGTGGCACATTGAAATTGAATGAGTTTGCAAGACAGTTAAGTGAGTCAGTAGTGAATTCTTAAACTTTACATGACCCAATTACGTTTTCGATTGTCAGAAATGCTTCAAATGGCATGAATGTAAGTTAAAGCTGATAGTTACAGTCAGCGAATAAAAAAGTTGAAAACGTAAATAGGATTCAAAATTCTGCGAACTTTAAAACTTAGAGGGAACTAAAAGGGTACCTTTGTGATATCCATGACCTCCACAAGCTTCTCGACACTCTTGCACCGCATCTCTACATGTCCAAGTTAGTAAGGCTTTACAACAACAAACGATAGCGTGTACAGCACTAACCATTTGGGACTGAAATAATTAAAACCATAAGTATGATAAAACAATGCAAACTTAACAATTTGATAGTAGAACATGCTATTGTCAATTGGATTGCATTTTGCAAAAAGGAACCACTAGCATTGCAATGTTGCTAAGATTGTGCAACTTCTTTTGTCTTGGAGGAAAAACCCGATTATCCATTAATAGTTTCTATTTTACTCGCTAAAAACTGTAAATTTAAGACAAAAATTACCATCTAAATTTCATAGTTTTTCACGATTTCTGCAAGTTTAATGCAAAAGATGAAGTTGCACAATCTTAGCATCATTGCAATGCTAGTGGTTCCTTTTTGCAAAATGCAATCCAATTGGTGTTACAACAGGCAGGAACAAGGAATTACCTGCCAAAGACTTTCAGATTAGTCTTTACTTAAATAGAGGAAGGGATTCACCTCAGATACATGGGTGTTGAGTTCTGTAATTTATAGACGCTAAAATAAAAACTTAGTTGAGAATCTCTTAAAAACTGACTTCTTCAATTAATTGGTTTAATCATAGGGATTCAACTTCCTTCTAAATCTGCATGCTGATTATTCTTTTGGTCAAAAAGTAGATTATCTTAAAATAAAGGGGCAATGTCACTGGTGGAAATGCGAAAATTCCTCGATGTTGGTTGATAAACCCAGGGTGATCCAAAAGTTCTGCACCAGCTCAATAACCTGTAGGGTTTCCGCCCCTTTTTAGGGTAATTCCTTTAAAATATTGGCGAGTCTCAAAAGTGACCTGACCGTACTCACAAAATTTTAAGTTTCCATCTCAATTTGTTCAAAAGTTACAGGGATGATGCCTAGTTCTGGTGGTGCAAGACTTCCTGATCACCCTGTATAGTTACTTTTGATACTTACCTAAGCAAAACCTGCCCTAAATAACTGTTTTGAAGCAGTGCATCTACTGACAGTGTATGATTTTTCTACTTCATGAATGGACATCACCTCATTCGCTCATAACGATGCACTGATCGACGGAGAGAAATTATCAACCTACCGCTTGAATGTGGTAAGATTCAAGCGCTGTGAATACGGACGAGGTAAATAAATGTGATGGAAAACTTTTTTTGTGATCACTCAAAGAGATTAAAATAAAATTACAAGCCCCTATTACTCATAACTGAAGGCTCTCAAGCCAATCCTGGTTCTCCCGGCACAGGTTCTGTTTACAAAAATGTTTTTACAGGTACATGAAAGCAATATAGTACACAATAAATATAAAATCATGCAAAATAGTGAAGAGAGGATCACTTACAACAGTCTTAATGGTATCTTCATTGGCGTTCATTGAAAATCTTACAGTGTCTGCGTATATCAAAACAAACTTTCGGACAAAAGCTCTCTGAGCATAGGCTGCTGCCAAGAAAGGAAATAATCGCCATTGCTGAGTGAAAAAGAACAAAACAATGAGAATAGAAAGTTAATGATAACAAGATGCAGCCACACACAAACTAAGTGATGAACGATATGAGATATGAGTGAGTTCACTGCTTATAAGGTGTAATGGTTGATAATTTTCAGTTAGAGACTTCATCTTTGAACAGAGGACTGGACGTAACTTCTTTCCACTTTATCTCCTTCAACATTGAAACTAATTCTGTGCCCACTTTGACTTGGGTGAATTATGTTTTTTTAGCAAGCAGGGAAATTAAATTTACAAACACGAAACGTGCCGATTTCCCACAAAAAATTACAAAACGGAAATTTTTAGTAAGTTGGCTGTTTACAATTTTAAATGTTGATGAGAATGCATGTGTTGCGATGCTTGGTTTCTGACATTGTCTGGTGCTTTATTGATAGGAGAGAATGCTAGCATTTAAACGTAAAAAAGGAGGGGCTTGCCTGCAATTGGTAATCCAATAAAGACGTCTCAGTTTTATTATCATTTGAGAATTGCGTTCTGACTCCAGAGTAGCGAATGGCAATTACAGTTGCAACTGACAAAGAGCACACACTTTCTTGCATGATTCCAATTCTTCCAGCTGATAAGGTTTCAAGAGCAGCGCCTGCTCATCACCAAAAAAGAAGGTTAAAAACGCAGTTGTGGCAAAAAAGCATTGAGAAATTTCTTGACAGTATAGAAATAGAAGTAAAAGATAATTATATCTTTAACTTCTATAAATTAGATACCTATACTTACAACCATTATATTTGAGTATAGAAATAGATTTTGGATATGGAATGAAATCGTTCTTTGCTAATTAATTTTGAATTTTTTTTGAGAAACTTGATTATTTTATAGTTTGCAGAAATATAATTTGACATACATAATTCCTAAGCAAGAAGATAAAATATAGAGACTGACTGACTGGATAAATTGGAGTTTGAGAATACAGAAAAAAGTCCATTTCAGAGGAAATTCCAAAGAAGCTAAACTTAGTGACTTAGTCTAAGGCAAGTGCCCATCAAAATTTGGATTTTTTTATGAAAAAAGAGGATGAGGGGAATAAAATTTTAATTTGTGAGAAGGATGCCTAAAGAGGAAGAATAACAATAATAAATAATAAAAAAATAAAAAAAAAAGAGAAAAAGAAAAAAAAAGAGAAAAAGAAAAAAGGGGGATTGAAACTTTAAACATTCTACAATTAAACAACGCCAACTGAACTGAAAACATTAAAATAGGATGGGTATTTTAAAGAGAGCTGAAAAAGGTATAGGTGCTTCCTGAAATAATAATAGAGGAAACATAACACAATTTTTCAAAGTTATTTACTGGAATACTGTCATAATCAGGAGAAAAATTCTCATTAGTGGTGCAAATCTTTAAAAAATTAAAAAGAATAACTACCCGTCTTCTACAGAACGCATGTCCATCAAAAACAAGAAAGAGATTTAAAAATACTAAAGAAGTTAAAAACATAGATTGTATATTGAAATCATGAGAGTTAACTACAGACATACTGAAATCAGCTCCCCAATAAGCGATGAAGTTCTGCCTGTTCTTTAGTTACTCCAAAAGCTTATTAGGTGCAAATGGAATAATATTGAATTGAAAGAAATGCATACCAAGGATTTGCTGAGGATTTTGAAATAAAGATTCATATTCTCCGCTTGGAGTGATGTCACCAGTGCGGTTTAATAAGTAATCTTTGGGTATGCGGTACTTCCGAAAAATTATAAACCTGCCACCAAAAACATGCGAAATCATTTTTAATCAACGTTAACTTTCACTGGCAGGAAGATAAATTTGTGACACGAAGAACACATGGTTAGAACTCAACTCATGGTGATTACGATTTTGAGAGGGTACATTACACAACGAACAAATATCAATCTAATCCTTTTCTTCTTCCCTTATTGACTCCTTACACATCAAAAGTACTACACACACTCTTTGGGTTTGAACTACCTTTCCTAGCAGAATTTGAACCAGATAAAACTATTAAAATGGAGAACAGTTTAGTTGACGAAAAGTATTAATGAAAGGAGTAGGTTTTCAGGAGCTATCGTTTGCAGGCAAATAAAATGAGAGTAGAAAAAGCTCTGTACCTCCAGCTTTTGTTTAAACTGCTTGTCTTAAACTAAGTCACCATTTGACGTTCGCTGCTAAAAAATTCCGAAATGAAAGAGAGTTACAACTTATTTAAGGACTACCGACAAACTTTTGATATGTATCGAGGAAAACTAAAAAAATAAAAAAAACAAAACTGTGCAACATGTGTCCGAAATCCAAGATTCTCATAAAATGTTCTGAATTGTTTACTCTTCATTGTGTCTATGTGACTGTAACTTTCAACTATCACACCCCAGAATAGATAGAGAAGTCCATTTGGATAAAGTTAAAAAACAAAAACAAAAACAAAAACAAAAAAAAGGCACCGAGTCACTTTTTGGGGAAAAAAGAGTCCAGAGTAGTTTCATATTTAGCTAGACATGAAATTTCTCCTGTTGAAGATTTCAAGTCAAGAAAAAATATTATGAGCGTAAAATTAGTTGATAATCTTTGTCCTTAACATTGAGTCTTAGGAATTGGTGTTGAGTAGTTCTTCATCTAAAAAGTACACGATGAAAGGAAATTTGCAATGTCACAAACAAGATACATGATTTGGGAGTTTCACCATCAATATGTGATCAAAACATTATCAAGCACTGCAGCATTCTTAAAAATAATTAAGTATCATTGATCAAACCAATTGAAGACTCACCCATTATCGATACCATTCAAGCCTGCCTTGTCTCCCATATCCCCAACAATGATACCAGGATATGGGTGCATGGTGTACGGGTCCCGAATCGGCACTATGAAGACGTGAAGTCCATGACACTGTTTTCCTACAACTAACTGAGCAAATAGTAAGGCATGGGTGCACTGTTTTCCTGAAAGAAAAGACACAAGTTTAATCTAAGTCTTAACATTTAGAGGAGCTACAAAAATTGGGTGAAGTTGATCATTTATTGAAATAAATATCTCAATAGTTATCACAGCAACGTCAGACAGATACCTGACAGATGACACTTGTTAAGATACACTTTTGAACTTAGATGAGATAAAGATTTTAAAGCAAAAATTATTGCCTATGAATCTATGATCCTTGACATTTCAGGTCAAAATGCAGTAGTTTGCAGAGTGACCAGAAAATTTTAAAAAAAAAGTGTAAACGTATCGATGGCTAAAGAACAACACCGTCTGACTAATAATTTTGGCAAAAATGAGTTACCGCTACAGTATAAGCTGATGTTTTTAGTTTTTTCCAATGCTGCATGGGAACAAGGTAATGACACTGTAATGAATAGAAAAAGTTGCAAACTTAACCTCAAAATTAAAAAAATGACAAAGATTTTCTTCATCCTAAGAGAATGTCAGTTAGCAGATAGGCGGTATCGTTCCTCGGCCATTGATACTATATAAAATAGAAAAAACACTAAAATTATGGCTTGAATACTAAAAGTAACAGGATGTTGGAATAGTGCAGGGTCTATACTACTCCATGCAGAGGAAAGAAAAGGAAGAGAAAAAAGTATTGGAGTTACAAAATGAACGCTAATGAATTTCAGTACAAGACTCAGGGGGATGGTGTTCGCAAACTGAGCTTGATCCGCTGACAAACTTTGATAATTCCAATGTACCCGCATTGGCTGGACACTCTTTGGCCTCAGTCTTGCACTGAAACTCTTCAGAGTTCATTTCGTGACTCTAACTTAGATTTTTTGTTTTTTCTGGCTTTGATCCCCACATAGCAAAGAGTAGAATCAGCATTATTCTACCGACCTTTTACTCATGATACACTTTGAATCATTTTCCCAGAGATACAGTATGAAATAATGTTTACCTAAATTTCCTACCCAACATTTTGCTGCTTTGAAGCAAGGTGTGTTGATGATGAATTCTTTTGTATTATGATCATAGGTAGCTGTTGTCTGAAGACTTTTAGTATCGCTTCCATGAGCTACTTCTGTCACAGCTACGCAGGCTAAAATCTGAAAAAATGAGGGAACAAAATGAGAAGAGGATTTAAAGAACCTTGGTGATGGCTTCACCTAGTAATATAGACCTGATGAGGATACTCTAAATAAGTAGCTTCTTTGAGTGGAAATAAAAAGTACACACCTTGTTTGGACTGCCTTATGCAGTAAGGAACTACTATTTTGGGTCTGTAAAAAAGCACGTTTCTGCTAAGGGAACCTACTGATACTACATATGTTGTTTCTTTGTTCTTTATTTCAAAATGAAGTCTATACACATTCTCTAACCACTTTAAAAGTAAAAACGAAGGAGGCTTTTTAAGGAATTTAAACATTGAAAATTTTATTCTGAAATGCATTAGAATAACTGCTTGAACTGTCTGTGAATTTTTCACTAATTCTAAAAAAATCACAAAAAATTGCAAGGAAACATTTTGGTTGGTTTTCCTTGAAGGAAATAAAACATCATGAGCAATTTAAAAACTGGAGTTGAGATAGGCATTTTCTGCATTTAGGCCATCAGTACCTATAATGAAAACTAAGTTAACACTAAAACGTGAGACATGTTTTTAATTGTTGTTTTTTAAAATTTTCTAACAGGTATCTGGAACTTGATGATGAACTTATACACGGAGTAATCCTAAAGTCTCGCACCATCCCTACAACCCTTGGGGTTTTTGAACATTTTAGGGAGTCCCCTTAAAATTTGGAGGAAAGGGGAATCCCAAAAGTCATTTTCTTTGACTTAGGAGCACTTTTGAGTCTCCATCTTGATTTGTTTGTCAAAAGTTTCAGGGTTGTCAGATGCTTGGTGCTGGTGGTGAGGGTCTTTGGGGTCACTCTGTATTACGACGGTGAAACTACCAAACCACGTATCTCGGTTTGCGACGTCGCAGACTTCCTGTCATACTTTATTTTTTAAATGAAAAACTACTTAACATCCAGTCTTGAAAATTTCTGTGATTTTTCCTCTTTAAGCGGAGAAAATTCCGTGAAAATTTCAAGGAATGATATTGATTTGGTCTACTAAAAAAAAATAAAATGTGAGCGTAGATTTTTAAACACCGCAAACGAGATACGTGGTTTGGTAGTTTCACCGTCGATTAGAGACTACAAATTAAGAGATCCCTTAAAATTGGAAAGATCTAATCGGAGCCAGCCAACCATACCCAGAACAATAAAACGCAAAAAAAGAAGAGAGAAACAAAAATAAAAGAACGAGTTCTTGAAACCTCTGTTTCAGATGCATTTATCAAAAGAGGATGAAAAATTTGTAAAATGGTGGAAGTTGTTACCTTATTTTGCCAGACATCCTTGATGAAAGAGCTATGCCTTTCTGTGCCAAGATTTTGTACACAAATGCTGAATAAAGAGACACCGAGAGCAAATTTAACGGATAAAGAGGGACTCAGGGTGTTAACAGCTTCATTTAGAGCCATCAGGTACAACAGCTAAAACCAAAGAGAAAAGAATTAGAAAAAATGAGCCAGAAATGGAAAGAAAGATAAGATTGAAAAATGCTTGAAACGAGTGTCTAATTTCAAAATGACTAAGGACGCCTTCGACAAGAATCATCTTAAATTAGAAGAAAAGACAATCTAGCATGAGCAGTAACCCTTTACAGCCCCTCAAGACTTAACATGGTAAGAAAGACATACATTTGTTGTATTAGATGGTCAAAAAAAGCTTTAATTTGGTAAAAATGGATACCATACCATCTACCAGAATCTATGGCGTTTTCTGAATTTTTGATCTGGAGCCAATAATACAATAGGTACTGATGGTAATGAACAATTACTAATTGCAACTAATTAAAGATTGAATTGATAAACTATTTAAGTTTTGGGAATATTTAGGTTCACATAAAAGCGTATTCCTTGAACACTCAAGGTCTTTCTCCCGACCATTAATTTATCGTGGCTATTTTAAGCTATCCCACAATAGGCTTACTAATTCAGGGATTTAAAGGCTTACTTTTTTATCGTAGGAAACCCCATTGACATCATTAAAAAATTTTGACTCTCTTATCCTCATCAGTTGTTTGGCTGTGATCCTTTTTTCTTCTTCTGAGCTCATGACTGTCGGTTGCGAGTGGAAAAGAGGGTCAGACTCAAGAAATGACCATATTGCAAGCTGAAACAGGGAAAAGGCGAGATAAGTCTCCTATTACTCTTCTACCTCCCGAAAATTAATTTTTTTAAAAAAAAGTTATGCACGAGCCCATCGGGTATTTTATCGGAGGAAATTCGGCAACAGTCGAATATTCATCCGGCATTTTCCATCAGAGACAGCACAATACTGCCGTGCTAAGGGAAAACGCCGTATAGGCCTTCAGGCGTTGCCGCATTTCCTTTCATGGGATTCGAATATATTTGAATGGTTATAAATATTTGAATCCGTGAGATCGAAAACACACCACCTCGATAACTCAAAAACGCGCAACTTTCATTAAAGACGGTCAATTTTTAACCTTTAAAATTTCCTAAAGTGTCTCTCTTTCGGCACTAAACAACTTTTTCTTAGTCTACTTTCTTCATCTACTGAGCAGTTTTGTGTGTGTCTTGATTACTTTCATTTTTCCGAGTTGGTGTGTTTTCGTTCTCACTGATTCATTTGTCTTCCGATTTCTCAAGATAATTTTGTTCCCAATTCAAGCTAAATACCTAAAAATTTAGAAGAAAAATTTGCATAACATTCTTCCAAAACAATTTTTTTACCACGAGAAATTCGGCAACATAAGAATGTCAGGGTTGCCCCAGAAATCGGAAAATGAAATTCCCTGACACTTTCCTAATTTCTCTGTCACGTTTTGGTAAAATTTCTTGACAATAGAGGACATGCCAAATGCTTAAAAAGGCATGATTGGAAATAGTTTTCGGGCAAAATTCGTTGTTCGAAACGTCAAGCTGATTCTAGAAAGGAAACATAGATGTCTTGCAAGTTTCCCCTGACATTTTCGTCATTTTCCCTGACATTTCCAGGTCTTCTCTGACTTTTTAAAGTTTCCTGACTGTGGCAACCCTGGAATGTTCACACGGCGCTTTTCCTTAGCACGCCACGATGTTTGCCATACTACTATCCGACGGGAATACTATCGGATCTCATTGACTGGAGCTCGGGCGGCGAGCTTAAATGACTACTTACAGATCAGACACTCATAGATGACGCTACGCGATAATTTCATGCTCTTGCTAAATGGAATTGAAAATCCCTGATGAGATTATACGCAAGGCCATGGCTCGGAAGTGGGTGCTTTGCGCGCCTGCGCGTAAACCCAGACAATTAACACTATAATATCGTTTTAATTATATTGTTTTCTCATTGTGAAGCGATCCAAGGGAAATTAGTCACAGAGTTCCGCGCCATCCAATTACTTATATGAGTGAATGTGATAAAGTCAGGTAGAGTGGAAAAATAAATGAAAAATCTATACCATAAAGCAAAGGGGAGAGTGTTGCATCAATCGGTGCAAAGAACACCCGAAAATTCCGAGTATTGACTCCTTGGAGCAATTAGCCGCTAGATAAGGTATGAATTTATTGGACCGCGTTAAGCGGAAAGGAACCAAGCCACATCACATCAGCTATTGCGATTAACTGGGCAATTCAATTTTTCACTTGAAAATTGTGGTGCGGATTTATGTGCAAATTCCAGTGAACTTTCTGCATAGCACGGAGCAAATTCCGTATTTTCAAAGGAATCCGCACAAACGTTCTCGAGTAAAAAATTAAATCGCCCATTTAAATTTTTGGCAATAACTGATGTGGCTTGGTTCCTCTCTGCTAAACGCAGTCCAATTGGACGTATTTCTGCCAAACGGAACTATGTGCATTGAGACATGAGCCCTGAGACCCATTAGAACATCTACATAACATCCAATCTCTACGTCATAATGCTCATAGTTCCGTTCGGCAGACATACGTCCAATTAAAGCTCTACAGAACACACTTAGCTTTTCTTCAAAATTTTACGAGGAAAACGAAACACACAACGGGAAGCCTGGAGATTTATTCCGATAAATAAGATATATATGTTTCACATTAAAATGGGTGAAATGTGAGAATTAAAAATAACGCTATTTGTAAAATCTGACTTCTATTTGATCCGTGTTGAAAATGTTCGTTAATATCTCATTTAAATGTTGATTTCCGAACTTCCCGCCAGTGGTGTGGCGTGCTCTGCGATATATCGATTGATCTGTCATTTGAACCTACGGAAAATGATCGATGAACAGGCTGTTCGCAACGAACACCTTAACAATCGATTCTTTACCATGGCTTCAAATGGGAAAATATCGATAATCGATCATTCACGCCTCGCAACTGCTTCCCGTCTATGCGAATCGTTTTCCACACTACGTTCTCTCAGAGACGCACAACATGCTCGATCATGCGCCGCGCCGGCCTGGAGGAAGCTCGTGAAAATGTGGAGGGGGAAAAATTTCGTAAGGCCTTGTCTCCACGGGCCGTTTCACGAGACTTGTCCTAAGGAAAAATCCCGCTTACAAAGTCGGGAAAAATATTGAGTTAATCAATCGGGCGCGTGGCAATGTGGAAACTTGGAAGATTCTGCATCCCCGTGGTTTTCTAGTTGGGGCTCTGTTCCTAGTCGGGAGGTAGCGAGAGAAGAGAGAAGTTTTCTACGCAAGATCTTGAAATGAAAACACGTGGAATTTTGTCTTGGTTCAGGCCTCGTCTAGTGGCCCTTTCAAAGTTCCAAGCACAAAACGGAGAATCCGAGAAAAACGCAGTTGAAAGTTCGCCGGCGCTGCCATGCCGCCAGCCTAAGAAACGATTCACTTCGTATGCCTATGGAGAATTCTCTCGAATAGAGCCTCGACTTTGAGAGCTTTTTTTAGAGCTTGGAAGTTAGTTTCCGAGGAAACTAGTGACCCCATCGTATGTGCTTCGCGAAATTTCACAAAGGAAACATGGAGAATTCTCTCCAATAGAGCCTCAACTTTGAAAGCTTTTTTTAGAGTTTGGAAGTCAGTTTCCGAGAAAACTAGCGGCCTCATCGTGTGCCTCGCGAAATTTCACAAAGGAAACAGAACTTTAAGTGCAAATCCCCGTCACATACGAAAGCTTCATCAAAAACACACAAAAAAACCCTGTGATTCTTACACAGAAATCTACATTAAATCGTCCCCAAGAGCACAATGCGGGCCCCGCGTGGCAAACTGTCAGGTGCAACGTGTTTTAACATTGTATGATGTAGGTCATTACATGACTCGCTAGTCTGACGCGCGTGCCCGACAGGGACGAATACGAACCTGCACATGTGCTGAATTAAAGAGACGGGAGTCAAGTCATTCTTCGAACAAAATTACTGAGGAGACTACCTCTCTCCAGTGAGGCCATGCTGAGGGAGAACGCCTTCGCTGGGAAAATGGTGGATACTTTTCTTCAAATAATTTTATTTGCAGTTTCATCTGAGATATATGACACTTCAAGGTAAAATACGCATGACTTTCTTCAAAAATACACGTTTCATCCAAGGATATTTGTCGATTCTCGAATCTTAATACGAAGTTCTTCCTCGGTATGACAGACGCTTTCCAGTTCAGAAGACTGGTCACTGGTCCGTCAACTGAGCCCTCAGCTGCGCTGGCGAACCAACCCCTTTACTTCGGTCGACAGAGCTGAACAGGGTGTCTACAGGTTTTGGAAAACCAATGTCAGGACTTTTTCAGGACCTTTTCAGAACTTTTTTGGGGCCCTCGGAGTATTTTTGCCAAGTTAGGTCTACAATTACTGCTAATTTTAATAAAAATCGAGTCCATCCTCATTAAAATTGCTGATGGCTAAAGAAATCCATGATATGTAGGTATAATCGGAGACACTTTTCTTCGTGATACCTGCCCTTATACTCGCGAAAACCGTGAATTTTTAAATTTTTCGGGACCTCGAGTTAAATTTCCGGACTTATTCGTGACTTCCGGTACCGGTCATGCAAATTCCGGACTTTTTCAGGACTTTCGGGACCTGTAGACACCCTGGCTAAACCACAATCTCTAGTTTAATGAACCAAAGGGTCTGTCTAGTTTAATGAACCAAAGGGTCTGTTTAACTGCAGATCGAAAAACTTCAAAGGTGCCCGGGTGCCCAGAGTCCTCGTTATCAGATAAATCCTTAACAAAAGGTGACAGAACCGAACAGGGAGTCTACTAAAACTGGCTGGCAAGAAATCAGTATACCTCTACAGTACTTTTTCAGTCCTTTCCGCCACTAGGGGTCGATACTCACCCGCAAATGCGAATACTTGGAAAGCCTACAGAATATTGGAAGGCCGCAAAAAAAAATCAAAATAAATCATTATAATTTCGCGAGATCATGATTTGGTCCCCCGCCCATTCCGCAAAATTGTACGGAATTCCGTCCAAAAAAATATTAAATTGGATATTTGGTGGTGAGCTTCGGTGGTGAACAGCACTTTGGCGAATTGCGGACGTCGAGTTTCTATATTCTTGGAAGGCTTCCAACAATTCTTGCAGTTTCCAAGCTCTAGTGTTCCAGCACTTCCAGCCACCTTGTGGGAGTAACTTTGTAAAGAATGTCATTTTTAGAATCCTCTCTATTCTAATAAAATCATTTTTAAGACATTTTTGATGGACAGTGTGAGGAGGGGGATTAAGACGGTCGATGGGCTGGAGACAGGAAAGGGAGTTCAAAGTCCGTTTTCGATTTGCTGGTGTTGTTGATGAGGTATCTTTTTTTTTATTCTTGATTTATTTTAATCTATTTCAATTTGTTTCGACGATTTGTTTCGGGCGATTCCGACGATTTCGCAGGCCGTGAAGCGGCCCTTCGGAGGCTGGGCCACGTAGCGTCCGGCGTCCGGGGGCGGAGCCATCTAGTAATCTATAATAATAAGTGAAGCTTTTGCGAATTTTAATCATTGATCATTTAATAAATATAGTGCAATACTATCTGACAAATAAGCGCTATTTCCACTCACACTTCATAAAAAAGAAATCACTTTCCTTGGACAGTGCTCATGCGGCCCAGATATAGCGATTCTTGAAAAACTTGGAAGGATATCGACCCCTGCTTACCTAAAAAATTCTGTACCTCCTCGACAGAAAATGTCAGTACTTTTTCAGTGCCTCCGAGTGACAAAATTCCAAAAATCTGAAATTACCTCGCGAATTGCGATAAAAATGACGTATACAGCCACTGAATGAAGCAAGATCAACTTAAGGTCCGGTTACACGATCAAATTGAGCCATCAAATTGGGCCTCTCATTGGTCGCATCCTCACCTCAGGTCTTTTTCCACCAATCAGAGCTTCAGTTTGATGGCTCAATTTGATCGTGTAACTGAACCTTAACTACATAATCGCGATCTAGCAAAGGAAGACTGCACGGCGAGCACTTTCCAGGTTGTCTTGAAAACACGCGTGGCATGGGGAGAAAAATTCGGGACCTTTCAACGGAATTTTTACACTTGTTGAGTGCCGATATCCGAACCGCTCTTAAAAAATCAGTACTATTTCTAGATTTTCCGGACGAGCATCTGGACACCCTGACCGGATCTTAATCACAGTGCAGTCCTTATGGAGCCTCCGAAGATAAGAACAGTTTCAGTGGGATGATTATTGAAATTCATCGACAAAGTAATAGACAAAGAGGGAAAAAAGGGAAATAAAGCGATCCTAGTATAAAGGGTTGCCGCAGAATTTAGGAAATTTTATTCCCTGACACTTCTCTGATTTCCCTGACACATTTTCGTGAAATTCCCTGACAACTAAAGAAATGCCAGATGGTTAAGAAAACATGATTAGAAAATGGTTTGAGTCAAAATTCGTTGTTCGAAACGTCAAACTCATTCTAAAAAGCAAATGAAGATGACCTGACAATCTTCCCCTGACATTTTCGTCAATTTCCCTGTTTTCGAGGTTTTTCCCTGCCTTTTAAAAATTCTCTGGCATTTCCCAATTTTCCCTCACTGTGGCAATCCTGCTATTGGTGGAGGCGGATGGTTGCAATGGACAAAGGAGATAGGTAATAGACGAACCAGAGACAAGAGACCCTCCACTGGCCTCCTAGCGACAGGTGGAAGATTTTACTTTCGNAAATTCCCTGACAACTAAAGAAATGCCAGATGGTTAAGAAAACATGATTAGAAAATGGTTTGAGTCAAAATTCGTTGTTCGAAACGTCAAACTCATTCTAAAAAGCAAATGAAGATGACCTGACAATCTTCCCCTGACATTTTCGTCAATTTCCCTGTTTTCGAGGTTTTTTCCTGCCTTTTAAAAATTCTCTGGCATTTCCCAATTTTCCCTCACTGTGGCAATCCTGCTATTGGTGGAGGCGGATGGTTGCAATGGACAAAGGAGATAGGTAATAGACGAACTTGTCTCTGAGACGAACTGACGGCAACCCATGAGAGATCCAATGGCTAGTCCATCATTTTCCCATTTATTGTTAGTCTATAAGAACCACCCGTTTCAACGAATAGGATCGCTCCATACTCCCTACGTCCTCTTCGTCTATCGCTGTGTCTATCAATTGAACGGATTTCTGTCAAACGGAACTACGTGCATTATGGCGTGAGCCCTGTTATGGATGTATTCTTAAGGGTCTCAGGGCTCATGTCTTAATGCACATAGTTCCGTTTGATAGAAATACGTCCAATTTCAAGAATCAGCTGGCTGATCCAGTTACCACATTCTGGAAGGTTGGTCTCGTAGGTAAAATGCGTCGGGCCCTGCCCGCGGAGGACAGGAAGCATATCATTATCCGTAGCGTAGACTAGACCTTCGCGATCCCGTGAAGGCACTTTGATTACTTGGTCCTCGCGCTCCCTCGTTCCATCGCCCCTCTGACGTAAGGTCGTATCTCAAATTTCACATGAGCCCCTGGAAGCATAGAGTTATGCGAAGAGCAGGGCTCACACGAACATTGAGGTACGTCTGACACGTCGGGGGAGCGACGATTCTCACCGAGTATCGTATGACGTAAACCTTACCGTTGATGCAGAACGTGGATGGCCGGCTGAACAAACTCGACTTATTGAAACGCACGTCGCATCGCGTGTTGAGAGCCGATCAAATCGTCGCCCTCCTGACACGAGCGCCTAACTACACTTCGCGATGAACCTTGCCGTCCATGTAACTCAATGCTTTCCGGAGCTAGTCGAGAGGTAAGGTTACGCTTTTTTGTCAGTAGAGCGACGAAATAGTACGTGATGCGCTTTTACCGATTTTTGAGCCCCCCCCCCCCCCCCCCCC